>DWDX01001587.1:0-18050 GCA_018245675.1 Agara michaeli | reverse complement strand
TGTAGAGGTCAGCTAAGAACGGATTTTACGAAATTCCACCCACAAGGGGTTTTGCGGGGGTGTCAACAATGAAAAATGCACATTTTCAAACTATAGCTCTTTTAGGTATAAAACTTAGCCAGGATATTCTTTTTAGCATGTATGAATTTATTAAAAACTAATTTTATGATATTTCACCCCCAGAGGTCTGTGCGGGGGCGTTAAAAATTAACGGGGTAACGCCTAGTGATTGATAAGTGAAACAGTTGATTTGTATGTATTTTTGTAAGTTTTTACTGTAACTCTATCCAGATGTTATAATTCAATCGCATTGCGTTGAGTAAAGTGATTTGGTGGTGATTTGAAGTGGTGATAATCTGTTGATGTGATGTTATGTGCCCCTGTTGTATAGGGTAACTGTGTAAACTGGGCAACACCCCTGTTGTATAGGGTAGCTGGCTAAGCTGTGAATAGCGAAAAAATCATCTTGCATAAACTGTGTGTTTAAGCTACATGTTTAGCTGAAGCGTAGACTGTGACAGGTGACCTATAACTTTGTAAAAAAATAAAACTGTATTCCTTCAGGAAAGTAGATTTTTAGTTACTTATTTTAATACATTCGATTTTTAGGCTATGATAAGTCTAGGTTTTAGACTGAATACTCTTCTGATTTAAAAACCCTCACAAACTTTTAAAACATTTATGAAAACATTTAGGTCAATACCCAAGTAATATACGAATATATTATGTGTCTGGTTCCCATGGTTGGACACATGCGTAGACTTACAAGTCCTTGAGCACATCGAACTGAGTAAATCAATATATTATGTTAGCGTTGATGACCTCTTTTTAGTGGCATTTTCATCGTTTTCATTTACGCCCGGCCGAGTGTCTTGGGACGGTCCAATGGCAAACGTACATGTAATTATTGATTCAATTTGTGTTAAAGAACGTAACGAAATGAATTTGGTAGACATACTACTGGAAATAATTTCGCCTTCTCGCTTTCGGTGTATGCGTTTCAAATGGCACCTATCTCTAAGTTTACAAAGAAAAGTTCATTTTCAAGATAAACTACGCAATCTTTCAACTTTAGATAGGTGACTAGATGAGTCGCTGTTTGTTTCATATAAAAAAGAACATTGGTAGTGGAACAGAACTTGTCCAGTTGAATGAAGTCTACAATAGCTACGATCCTGTTTTAGCGATAAGACCACTTATTGTCCATATCTTCTTCAATTTATACCCTAATTTGCAACCTTGTATTTGTGGTGTACGATAAAGAGTTATTGTTGTTGTTGATTCTATCGAAAGTTTTTCATCCTATACTATGCCAGTGCTGTGATTAGAATATATGTGATTATACTGGGAACTGTCCATGCCCCTAAATCGTAAGTATATTCGATTTCCACTATAGATGCACTTTCCTGGTCCAAAGTGACTCCGAAAGGTAGATTTAGGCCGTGTTGATAACCACGTTCAACCTACAAGGATAAAGTAAAAGATGATGTAACCCGAGCTAAAGCTAGCGGCGGCTTCAGGCTAACATGCATAATGCGAGCGTAATACTGCAAGTCTAAAGTGCACTAGAATTGCGCCTCTGTGCAATTCTAGTGCGTAGTGAAACACTAAGAAAGTACTGCTCCTATAACGCAGCTAGCTGATTGCACTCAATGTTACTTAAGTAGCTGGAGATACTTTGACCGTCAATATTTGGTAACGTATTTACTTGGACAAACAATTAAGTAAAATTTTACTCGTTACAGAATGGGAATGACATGAAAAATGACTATACTACTGTATGACTATTGTGAATTAGAAGAGCGAGCTGCAACACATCTAAAAGCATGGAAAGGTACAATGTCTTAAATATGTAAACGGATATTTCAATATTTTTTACGTACTCGACAAATTAGCATATGAACTTTGATAATAAGTATATTAATACTTATTTACAATTTAAACATGCATAATATATTTTATAACTCCTTAGCGTGTCTGTCTGGTTTGGAATTAAGAAATTCAATGTACGTTTGAACAAACATCAAAACCATAAAACAAAACCCATAAATCAGTCATCATTTAATACGATAATCTGCTAAGATTAACTTCTTATTTATTGATCTAAGATTCTGAGATGATTCTACATCATTATTATCAAAACTTGCAACATTGATCGTATCATATGATATATACATTTAATTTAAAATAGGTATCGCTTGAACTTAAAGTGTCCTTGGTAAATGAAGTACTTAAGCGGTTATCTTTAGCCTTAACGTAAGTTGCAAAATACAACGCTCTTATCAACTTTGAAATTAACATAATATATATACAGTCGGTAAGCAACTGCAGTATTTATAAAGAATATAATAAGGTCCTTCGCATTATATGAAGGACTCGTTATTATTGAGAAAATGTACACAACGCCTACATTTTCCATACGTACAAGAGGTAATGGATCTAGAAAAAAGATAATGTACAGATGTAACACAAACATGTTGTAAAAAATGATCGTAACCTCGACCCGCTCGAACAATAAAAGTTAAATATATCTCTACGAGATTTAGGACGGTGTATATTAGTCGATCGGGATACTGAAGCTACCGCAGCCCACAGTGCAAACCACAACAAGCAGATAGTCTTAAATTTTTAATGTTGATACGAAAATGAAAACCAGTTAGATATCCTTTAACGATGTTTTTAAATTGTATCTTTTTAGCATGGCACTTGGTAATGTACGCCTTCGCCGGCGTGTTCGGCATTTTGAACTTCATATTTCTCCATAACGCGATGGAGCTAGTTGACAACAACTGTGTGTTGTATCCGAGGGAACTGGCTTTCCGAAATGTCGATTTGCCAAACGCAACAGATACAAATGAGGTTAATCAGACGTATAATATAACTTCCCATCCGATCTACAATAATGATTCTAAATCCGACGTTGCGAAAAATACTCAAAATGAACCCGTCCACGCAGATAATCTAGTTATGAATGACGAAAAGTACGATATAAGAAGAGACATGACTAACGCAAATGAGAAAGCACAGAAAAATGTCAACGGTGTAGTTATCGATGTCGTGGAAACTGAAGAGGTGTATGCGGGTGGGTATAACAATATTAATGGTATACTAGTATCTCTCTAGAAATATTAATTATCCTCCTAATTTATTGATCGCTATTGATCTAAATTTTCTTCCTTAACATTATAGAGATCGTGATTGCCAGTGATAATAAACAGATTTTATTTTATCCTTAAAATCTAATGACAAATTATTTTCGCTTACAATTATTTTAAGTATTAGAGAGAAAAAAGAAAGTTAACAGTTAGGAGCAAGAGGTTTCTATTTTTAAAATTTTCATTAATTTATAAGAAGAAACGTTCGTCGTTCAGGTGACGACAACCATCGCCTGATTCTGGACACGTCGCGGACTCTATTCGGCTTCGACAGCGACTGCCAGTTCGCCGAGTACATGCCGGTCATGTCCACCATATTCGCGGCAGCTTGGGCCACGATGTTCACTATGTGCCCCGGAGGAGGACACGCACGATCTGGGTATAGAAATTCTATAAATACGATAGCAACAGAGTGTTAACCTTCAATTGCAATTTATGGAGTAAGTAAGTATCTAAAACATTTTTAACAAGGAATTAATGTAAAGTATTAACCCTAGACCTATCGTAGACTGAAATATTTGTAATGACGAGTCATTACATTGAACATTGTTTGTACTGTTGCTATGCGTATTTTTTGAAAACAGTCTTATAGGTAACAGTTAATGATTGATTTAATTAAAGTATTCTTGATTGTAAGTTATATAAGAATCGTCACATTTGGGGACATTTTCATAACTCGTGGCAGTGCGCAGAGTCATATTAGGTTCTGTGTCTTCCGTGGCTGTTGATGGGTGATCGCCAACCTAACATTACGGTAATCTGTTGCAGATTGTTGCGACTAAACTATGTATGTTGCGGTTTATAAATAACTCGTTGATCTGCTTTTACGACTAATTATGTGTTTCTCTTTTCAATAAGCCTACGTCAACCGTGGCGGATACTGGCCCCGGCGCTGCTGTTCGCTCTAGTGCTGGTGGGTCTGACTGGCCACAGCTTCACCAGGACCAACGGAGGGCTGCACGCGTTCTGCTCAGCATTCTACAATGTCACCAATTCTACAACGTTAGTATTACGTACATAACTAACCGTTTTCATACTTTATTCACGTGTGTCAACTGAGTCCGGTTGTATCGTTTCATATTCATAAATATGAAGTTCATCAGCGTCACGCACTGACCCTCGGATGAAATAAAATGGATCAAATTTACAGTTACAGCTACTCTCCTAGATTTCTGTTGTTCATAGTCGAGTTCAACTAAATCGGACTTAAATGAGCCTGCGTCTACTACTACTAATAGTTTTACCCTTTAAAAAATAACAAAAGTTAGATATATGTATTGGTATATACGAGTATCTATAAGTAAATGTAAATGTCGTTTTTTTCGTTTTGCGCAGGTGCTCCTCCGCGAGCCCGTACTTAGAGCGGTCGTGGAACTCGTCGTGGGGGCTGGGCGGGCGCGCGGCGGCGGCGCGGGCCGCCAGCGCGGGCGTGTGGGCGAGCTGGGCCTGCGCCGCGGCGCTCTTCCTGGCGCGCTGCCTCGCTGCACCAGACTTTCAAGTGCGTCGCACTAAGGCCATCCTCAAGGATCCACAGCAGGTTTGATAACTGTTTTGCTAACTACGATCGGGCCTCATTCAATCAAAGTACGTCTATAAAAGCATAAGATAAGTGCTAGGTTTCGCTGAAAGCACTGTTTTGCTTCAACAAATATATCATAAGTGTTTGTGGCGTTAGAATTCGTCATTATTTAATCAAAGAACATAACTCGCATAACAATATTTTTTTGTTCCAGAAACTAACACCGTATTTAAAGAAATCGCGACGTTCACGACAGTCGCCACTCTCTCCGAGTAAACATGATACCGTTTCTGTGAAGTCGGAGCCCACCATAACTACAGAACTGGTGACGGCGTCCATAGAGCACGACCAGGATACCGCACCGCCCTCGCTGCAGGTTACGCCAATAAGGAAAAATCACAAGCCTGATGTAATTGAACTGAAGAATACACCACAAATTATAACTCACCAAGAATTTCCCTGATAAGTTACCAATGTAATTGTAACATACATTTAGCTTATTTACTTAACGCATTTAATGTTTTGCCAATTTTAAAATTAAGTGTAAATACAGTCAAGTGTAATTAATTGACTCAACGTTTAAAGCTCAATGTTTTAATATGAATAAAGAGCTCAATCAAAGACTTTGTATCGGTTGATAATTGATCGCAAATGAACACGGTAACGATATAATGTTAAATACATATGCACGATAATTGTAAAAATATACGTTTGAATAGTGTACAGGAAACATTGCTCTGAAAAATTATTATTCATTATTGAATTTTCGAGAAACAATGTACATAATATAGCCAATTGCAAAATAACTTGGGGCTCAAATTTATTTGTTACATGTTAATTATTAAAACTATCGTTTGTATCATGTATTAAAAGTGTCGTTTATCGAATAAATTACTGAAATTTCGAAAAATGCTGTGTTTTTTTTTCACCGCAAAATGTAGAAAAAAAAGCATATGATATCTTTACCTACCCCACACTCGCATGAGAGATTGTTCAAAGGTTATTAAAGCTGTCAGTATCACAGATAAGTGGTAATCAGTATGTTTCAGTGCAAACATTTCAGAAGCACTGCAGAAACGGGGAATACCCAACTTCATCCTAAAAATGTTGTTACACTAAATGCACAGAGCATTCAACGATCTTTTGGCATACTAGTTGAAACGCTAGGCCTAGAGATGTCGGAGATATCTCCTGTCATGTTCTTAATATTAGTTACTTCAACAGTGTTCATTTAGCTTTTACATTTTAAACCGCTCAGTAGACGCAAATCGAGAATGTTTTAGAAGCGTCAACGTCGGCGTTAACACAAGGTTTTTTAACGTTCATGCGAATTAGATCGGTCAGAGTTACGTTTTTTTTCTCGTTTAAACTGAACTTAATATTTTTCAAAGAGACGCTTTTGTTTCTTTACATCATATAATTAATTTCTGGGTAGGTAATAAATTATAATTAGCTTATATTATTTATTGTTAAATAATACTAGCATTCTCTACCATCACAGCAGAGAAGAAATTTCTAACAACTTCGGTTTGACTTTTACAAGTCATAATAAGACCGCTGTTCAACCGTATGTCAGTGTCAAATAGAAAAACTCAAAATTTTTATTTTGAAATTGTGGTAATTGCAATGTGAATACAGTAAAATATTTATTCATAACCTTCATCGCTACATCATGATATTCTATCAGGTAAATAAATACTTATGCGGACGATATAAAGTAAACCAATTTTTTCGTTATGTACACAACGAAGCGACTGCAAAAGCGAAGATTTTGTACCCGTTAGAAAGTAAAAAATTGCTGAAATTAAAAGGGGACGATGCCTCCGTATTTTTACAAGGACTAATTACTAATGATATGAATCATTTTGAAGACGGAGCCAGATCAATGTACAGTATGTTCCTCAATAACAAGGGCAGAGTTTTGTACGACACCCTGATTCATAAATGGGAGGATGACAACTCATTTATCATTGAATGTGACAGAAATGTTTTTAACCAAATGCAGAAACATCTAAAATTATATAAACTAAAGAGACTGGTAGAAACTGAAGATGTAGCCAAAGATTTAAGGCTATGGGTATTAATAACAAACTCGTTGGACGTTAAAAATGAATTGAAAGATGTCATTTACAAAGATCCTCGATTACCGGAATTAGGATTTAGAATTATATCACCTGCTACTATGCAAGGTTCAGAAATAGTGAAAAAGCTGGGTGAGAAAGACATCGTTCTTGAAAATAATGAGGATGGCTACAAATATTTGAGATACAAATTAGGTGTGACCGAAGGTGCTAATGACTTGCCTCCTGGAACAAGTTTTCCTTTGGAAGTCAATTGTGATTACTTACACGGAGTAAGTTTTCATAAAGGCTGTTATATTGGACAGGAAGTGACTGCTCGTGTACATCATACTGGAGTTGTGAGAAAAAGAATAATGCCTCTAAAATTTGCCAAGAAGATAAGTGAAAACTTAGAATTTGACTCTGTAATTTCAAGCAGTAATAATCCTAAAGGAAACTTGGGGAAATTGAGAGGTGTCATAAATGATTATGGTATCGGTTTACTTCGAATAAAAGATGCTCTGGAAGCCGATACTCTGACTATCGGCAGTTATTCCGCAGAAGTGAGCAAACCAAAGTGGTGGCCTATTGAAGCACCAAAGGAGAAAGTCCTAAAAAGTGAATGAATTTTACTAGAAGCCTATTTAGTTGTCTAAAAATATGAATTTTAATAATGTGTTTAAATTATGTAAAATGTATGTATTATTTTACAACACAAATTTCAAATTCAATTGTTTGGAAATGAATAAACATTTTAACATTCATCATTTTATTTACCTTTGGTTTGCAAAATATTTATTATCTCTATATTTTTAGGGTAACATAGATATTGAAAAGAAACAGAAGACTTAGACCTGGACCACATGTGAAACAAATTGTTAATCACAACCATTTATTATATTGCAGTAAACAATGGAGGATACAAAATCGAAAGAAGCACAGCAGCGGGTGATATTTGAGTTTAATTGTTCTGGATGTGGGATGTCCGAGACGGCCCACTATAAAGGTTCAACACCACCATTCTCCCGTAACATCATACTCAAGTATCCAAGTTATGTAATGAAAGACCCATTTTCTCCACCAGGAAAGGGTGAAATCATGGTGATTGGAGCTGATTGTGCACTGTGTGAAAAACCTGTCTGTATAAGCAAGGGTTGCAGTGTGTTTTACTCAAAAATGTATTGCAAAGACTGTGCTTGTAACGCCAGTGATAAATTCCCATTGGAAGTAAAAAGTAAAATTTCTCAATTTAAAAGGTGATTTGTTTGTATAGGAAAATAATAAAACAAAATGAAGTTTTATAAAATACTGTTTACTTTGGCTTTCCAGTCCGATTTTACAGTATTTATACCAATTTTCACAAATGAATTTTAATAACACTTATATTGGACCAAAACTCTAGTTTCGATCGCTTAATATAAAGTATAATACATAAATTCAAATAATACAAGCCAAATGTCGAAATGCGAAATTTTTACCGCAACATTACTAAAAGCTTACAGTCAAGTTATGCCACACTCTGTGGAAAACGAAAAGTACAATCTTAAAATAATAAAAATAATTACAGCATAGTTATATTTAAGGTATATATATTAATAAGCTCTAAAATCAGGACAAATTAATTACATATTTTGTCAATTACCAGTCACTCCATACAGATTGATAGCACCACATTACATCATAATAACCCTTTTAGAAAACCAACCAGTGACTGCATTCTCTTCACATTCCAAAGTTAACACTTTCATTAAATAATAAAATAATTCAAATATGTTGCAGTTAAATTGCATACAATAAGTTATTACAAATTGAGTTTATTATAAATAATTGTATAAATTTGTTATTGCTTTCAATGTATTTTTTTTCGCATTCGATTGATAGATAAAATGATGGGTGATATATTCGAGTCATTTAACATTATATTAGAACCTAACCATTAATTATACTTATCCATTAATAAGTGTACTAGAACGACAAGTACATTTATTTTGTGATGGGTAATACGGCAAAAGTGGCACTATGAACTTAGAAAACTGAGTCAAACCAATTTTTAATCAACCAAAGAATTCAACATATTCCACACTATGATAATGAATATATACACACATTTATGTTACCTAAAGCATAATTTCGGCAGTGTTTTATTAGAATTTTCGTTTTTAGCTACTAGCTCATGGAACGAACATGCTTGTACTTGGCAATGACATTTAGTTGTCCTATAAAGATAACATATTTAGCAAAACACAAAAAAAACTACTTTGATTTTAAATAGTCTATTAGGATACAGTAAAACATAGCATTTCGTTTTATGACAGAATAAATTATAATAAAATAGAATATTGAAAATTATATATTCTTATATCCATGAAATAATATATCAAACCGAACCAGTGATGAACAATTTGCAAATTTTTTAATCAATGTATTTATTTAGCTGCTAGATGAGCCGTGGTCACCTCGAACATTCGAAGAACACATGCCTTCAAATTACTTAGCTATCCATGTTAAGTATAACACAGTTATAATATAAAAGCGTTTGAAAATAAAAAAAAAAACCTTTTATTTAACTACATAGTACTGTACTGTCATGGGAACTGCTAAATTTCAACCCAATAGCTTCAGTGGAAGTGGGTGATATAATAATTGTAAAATTCCAGGACGTGCATACTGGTGAAGTTAAATAAAAGCTTTTTAAAATGAAAGTAATAGTATACATTTTTTTTTGCTTCAAATGTTAATGAATTCATCAAACTTGTTACACGCTAACTTTAATTTATTTTTACATACTTTTGACTATCAAATTGTACTGGCTTCGATTTAAAAGATTCACAAATGAAATAATTGGGTGCTCTGGACGGGTGGTTACATTAAAATGACTTATAATACGTATAAAATTGTGATACAATAAAGAACGTACTGGGATATTCTAAGCGGGTACTTTAATACACGACTAATTAAGTTACAAGTCGTACATCTTACCTAACGAAACTTCACAGCCGAAACGTAATTTTAAATTTTGATACGAATGCACTTTTAAAATTAGAACTGTGTCTATTCTACACACCATTTTAAGGAATTTGTCCGATATGAATGATTTGTCCATCATTTCATACATTAAAACAAACAAACGAAGACAAAAGCAGCACGAGGAGAAGGCCACCCATGAAAACCTTCTCCACAATATTTATACACACAAGTCGACTTACATTACATAGGTATCTAATTGCAGCATTTACTTCACAATAACATTCAAAGATTTTAAGGTATTTTTACATTACAGAGTAAAGATATCTAAATTGTTACAAAAATTGATTACATAATATTATAATTAGCAACTCCTCGATATTAAGGAGATTCTCTCGGGAAGATGAACAACAACTTATTTACTACCTGCAAAATTAAAATACATCCATCATTGCTTCATAGCACTAATTCGAATAGTCTTTTTCACATAATGATACCGTTGGGACTCCCAATATGTGTATTTAGTATTCACTAGTTTTGTGCTACAAATTATTTGCACGTTCAAGCCCCCCTGTTGAGTGATGCGATCGTATCCCACATAAGGGACTCTAGTTCCACGGCTTTTAATTTATGGCAAACCGTTTACGTGATACCAAGCTTAAAGTACAGAAAACACTATGTATAAACTGCAATGCAGTCTACGTATAATATATCATTTTCATCTTGTTTCGGCCATAATGACTGTTACACACATTCTAGTTTTCCTTATGTAAGTATTCAATTATTATTTGAACAATAAATAAATAACAGAATGATAATGATGTCAAAAAGATATATAATATATGAAATATATATCTTTTATCCGTCATTGTATTTCATATTATTTTTTTATTTACAAACACTGCATTAAGTATTCATGTAAATGTAGGTAAATAGCAAATTCGATTTTATATTTTTTTGCCAGGTATCAATATGAGAAAAAGAAATATGGGAAATCGATACATTTTTAAATTGAAGAAGCTAAAATTATTGTTTTTTTTTATAAAATATATTAACACTTTACTTCACGAAACGTGTCCCTAACCGCATCAGATAATAAAAACACTCTATGGATACTTTAAAATTATCAATTCTAGGAAAAGGGTCTATCTATTAAATTTTCCCCGAACATCCAAGCCGAACGCCTGATGGTGGTTTCAAATATACAACCGTACACAACGAGTTTATTAAGCGCACGAAAAAATACGATCCTAAGTAAAGTTACACATTCAAGACTTGCATATCTCTGCCGCTACAAATACCTATCGGTTACAATTCGCGACTCGTACACCGACAACTACGTATTCCCTAAAATATGACATTAGCTTTACAGTCTAACTAGAAAATTAAAAATAACAATACAAAACGCGCCATCGCTTGAGCGAGCCGAGTCGTCCATCCGACCCTTCGGTTTAAAAACTCCAGTCGCTGCCCTTGTGAAGAACGAGGTCATTGAAAATATTACACGTAACAACATCGTTCATGACAAGGGCAGATAGTCTCACTCGTCTAGTCCCACGAGTATATTAGTCCGTGGTTTACTGGACACGCACAGTGCACGTGTCGTAATCCAAGGAGTAATGAGGACACTCAGCCGGTCGAGTTCAGTACAGTTCAGATATCGATTTGTGATGTTTGAAACATGGAATGTATGCATAATATCGATGTATCATTTCGGCGGCGGCGAACGCCCCTACGAGTATATCGGTGAGAAACGGTCCAATATGACCCGATCTACAATGACACCGAGCGAAGAAAACGGTACCGATGATCTTAGCGTAGCGCCATATTTGTCTGTCACGTCGGGCTTACACTGTGAAAGTGAACGAACTTGCAAACACTGGATTGTGCGAGGCTGATTAATTCTACTTTCAAAATGTACACACGTGTATGGGCCAGTTCGGTATGGAACGAGCGCGGCTCAGTGTTGCAATGTTGTACTTTCCCAATGTGAACCCGGCTTTACGTACACACTGACATACATTCTTACGTACAAATCCGTTCGACTAACGGAATAGTACATATATTATTTTTGAGCCGTTATCATCTTTCAATTGTTACAACTATTCGTTACTTTAACAATAACCTTATCAATGACCTTTTTACAATCAACTATAGGGAGGATATGCTAAATTATTTAAGCTACGAGCCCTTTGTATGTGATTGTTCACGACATACTGTGAAACTGCCTTGCAGTTCGATATGTTTAGATGTCGTTATATATATATTTTTTGATCAGAACTTAAAGACGCTCGTGTTACATCTGCGATCGTTCACATTTTAAATATATCCGCCACTACGAATAAGACGCAATATCTTTGTTACTCTGATTAACTACATACATTACATTAATTCTACAACAATTTCTACACCACATCATGTTGGTATTAGGCTTCTATTAGACATTATTTTAGCTGCATTATTTAGCTAGTGATTTCATTAAATACAACGTAACAAATTATCTCCCTATATACTTATATTAATTTATATCGTTAAAATTCTGAGGATTTAAGCATCCGTCTAGACAATGTCGCAAACATTAGCAAGTTAATGTTAATTAACAATTACATATAAAATTCTCTATCAATGTGTACCATTATATAACTGTCTCGTCCATGTAAACATCTTATACGTACGATGACATTCTAAACCATCATTTAGGTCATCATCTTTATGCTGTAAAATCAGATAGCACGGTTCAATTACATGCCACTCTAACGAGTCTTACAATTTACAACTGAATCTATTTTAATATGATCGTAAAATATATTCGTATGGCATTTTCATATTTGTTACTTGTTATCACACTGCATATATCTGTACTCATATGTTGTCCATTTAAATTCATTCGGGCGATGTGGTAACCGTACTTAACAATATGCAGTTCTTTTTTTAATAAATCTTATCTGTAAAGAAGTAATGAAATTATTATACAATTATATAGGTTCCCCTAATCGGGTTTAGTCCCTTTAAGTAAATCGATCACAAATTTAGGTTAAATCCCTATTTACGTGTACAATTACATAAAGCATTCCTGGATTTTACAAATGTCTAGCGTTATCAGTCCACGCTTCACATCAATCTGCGACGGCGGATTGGCGCCGGCGACTCAGACACAGACACAGCATACTGATGTCTGTACGCACGCAACGCATCGTGTTATGTTCATTGTGACGTGCCCGGGCTGATGGACACGCACACTCGTGGAATATGCAAACAGTCACATCATCGATCTCATTGCAACTTAGCGTATGACGTATTATAATTTTCGGCATATCAGTTTTGAGACGATTTACACGAGGACAAAGTGCGCGTCGGTTTTTAGTGGACGACGAGGCGTCGTCGGTTCGGTAATGCGGAAGCGTGACGGGAGCCGGGTGAGCGCGGCGAGGCGCTAGTCGGGCAGGCGCGGCAGGCGCTGCAGCGCGGCGACGGCCTGCGCCAGCTGCGCCGTGTAGTCGGGCCCGCGCGGCGCGGCGGGCGCGTCGTCGTCGCCGTCGTCGTCCAGCTCGGCCGCCAGCTCGTCCAGCGGCTCGTCCGCGTCGCTGGCGTCGCGCGAGTGGCAGCGCGCGCCCTCCGCGCCCGCCGACCGCGCCGGCTCCGTTTCCGACTGCTCCTCGTCTGAGCCGGTCGCGTCTGCAACATATCCAACCGCGCTCGATATCATACACTTAATACACCTTCGATCGATTAATAACGATTTCGTTAAAATCACTTCTGAAAAGATAGTGGTACGAGGGTGGTAATGTGACAAACCTAAGTTTATTATAATACCCATATTAAATTTACAACTAAATATATTACACCCATTTGTATCGCTAAGGCATCCGTCTGAAGGATCTGACAGGAGGATAATCTAACAATTTTTCTCTTGTTCCATGCTAAGTTCTGACATACATGTATATGTCAAATCCTGAGACTGATCTGTTAGTTTCGTGGGCTAGCGATTCAACTCTCATTCGGAACAAACACTTGTGAGATGTGTAGTGGGTGTGATAACTAAGAGCTACTTGTGCCAGGCAAAGGAACATAAAAAGTTTGTAGTTAAAGTGAGTATGTTATTTATGTAACAATTTATCTTATTGATATTCAAAGTAGGCGTACTACGTTACTTTACCTGAACTGCGTAATAGCTTCTGTTGTAGAGCGTGTACAGCGCGCTGCAGCGCTCTCGTCGCCGGCTGGGACAGCGTGGCGCGAGTGGCGAGCAACAACAGCGCGCGGGTTGATCCTGTGGGTAATAGTTTACCTACTATCACTAAATATACAACAGTTGCAATGAAATGAATTTAAAACAAAAGTTTAGAATTCATTAGTATCTAAACTATAAATAATACTGGTAAACCACAAAGCACAAAATAGATTAAGATATACATATTATAAAAAGACAAATTTTGTTTTATTTGTTTGTATCGGGTAATCTCTGACTATCCTATCCACTTGATTCCAAAAAAACACTTTACTAAATTGATTAACATGGCTATTTTCCATTCTCAGAAAAAACTATGAAACACACATATTACATGCATAATTTACATCTCTGTTTATATTGAATGAGGGCGGCGAGCGCAATACATATCAATGGGAAAGCGGAAGAGAGTAATATATGACATAATAAAACCGCGTCCAGTATGTAGAATTTAGTGTCTCTACTAAGATATAGTTGGTGGTATTGTGTTACATGCGAGTGGTGTCGATAATAGCGTACCGAGCAGCGTGGTGAGCGGCACGCGCGGACACGAGGCCGCCAGCTCGTCGGCCAGCGCCTCGCACGCGCCCGCGCCCGCCGCCCCGCTCGGGCCAGCCGCCGCACCCGCACCCGCCGCGCCGCTCGACCCGCTTGCGCCGCCCAGCCCGCGCGTGCTCACCTGCACACGCATTTGCGTATTCATATATCTCAAACGTACACCCGTTTAAAGATAAGAATTACTTGAAATGATATCGATTCGCTAGTGACACAGAAACTTAACATTTTATTAGACATGTGATTGTGTGGGATCGTGTCGTATTTAGTCAATGAGAATATCGATATATTGTTGAAAAATCAGTGACAGCAAATATTACCTTAGGGTAGTAATGTTGCATAAACTCATAAATTGTAGGATCCTCCAGCGAGTCCCGCTCGTCGAACAGTACCGCGTCTATGTACTCGGACAGTACGCTGCACTCGAGCAACATCTCTTCTAACTTTGTATCGGCCTACAATGAAAACAACACTGATCACTAACTCATATACGATGTACTTCTCCAGTGCACATTTGTGACGACGTAACAGCACGCCTGTAATCCACTAAGGGGTAGGTAGAGAAGTGCAGTACACCCCCACAATTCACCAGTCACGTTATTTGTGAAGACGTAAATTACAAATGGCAGAAGTTTCAAGCTGGCGTAAATTCTCCACCACCCATTACTACTGACCGGCTAGAGCAGAAAGTAGTACGTACGGGGTCATTGGCAACGTCACGCCAGAAGGCGGCGAAGTAGTTGAACCGCAGAGGCGCCGCCTCCAGCGCGCACAGCGCCGACAGCAGCACCAGCTGCTCCGACATGCAGCGCTGCGAGCGCGCCACGCGGCAACAAGTGTCTGCAACGACCATTGTTATCGCTATGTAATATTATGTTCGCCGTTCAAATACGCTCGTCAACACTTTAAATATCAACTCGATTGCTCTATACTTGAAGTGTAAATAATCATTTGTGCTGTTAATACAAATCAATCATACACACCAATAAACTTATGATAGGGTCGGTAGAGTGCGACGAGTGGTTGCGGATGGTGGGATCGCGAGCGGTGCGAGTGGTGGTGAGGGTGGCGCGAGGGTCGCGCGGCCGCGTGCGCGCCCGCCGCCAGCGGCACCAGCGCGCCTAGCGCCGCACCGCCGCCGATCATCACCAACTCGCGGAGCACGCCCGCGCACACCGACCCTACAACAACGTATAAATCAATTGGAATTATCAGAATTTTATGTAACATAAGTAGAAGTATATAGGGAATATACCCAGTGCAGCGTCCCGTAAATGCGTAAGTCGTTGGTGCAGATTGAGCATAGTGAGCAGGCGGCGGGCGCACTCCGGCCAATCCTTGCATGCCAGCAGGAGTGCGCGCGCTTCCTTGGCGTCGCGGCGCGTACGCAGCGTGCGGCACAACGCGCGCGCCCATCGCAACGCCGCCGTCAGTTCCGCGCGCACGGCGCCCGCGCCCGCGCTCGTGCCGCCCGACACGCTGCCCACGGCCGCGCTGCCTTCCACGTACACGGCGTGCAAGCTGTGCAAGGCCTGCAACCAATTTATCTTATTTTACCAATGAGGTCACGTAATTAATTACGTCGATGAGCACACAAAAAGTTCTGCAGCAATGTTACAAAACGAAAGAAATTTCAATTTAATATCCCAAGTTGTAATATTTAAATAATAGACTACGTTAGAACAAACATTCGCTTGCCTAATAGCATAGATGTTGTAATTTGATTTAACGAGATGACATTACGTAGAAACCTTGCATCACGGTATTTACTACACGTCGGGTAACCTATGTATAAATAGAAATTAGGGCTGTACTTTAGTATTAAGAATAAACACGGGAAAGGTATTGTAAATTTGTTAAGAAAAAAAAATGTATACTAAAAAAAATTTTGAAACCAATGTAATAGGGGAGAAGATATCAATAAAGTGAAGAAAACTACTTGTTTTTTGTGAGGTCGACCGTCCCCTCTAAAAGATCCAGATAGACGTTTAACACCGCCATTTTGGCTTAACTTAAATTTGTATGTTACAAATATCAAATAAACAGTTTAAGCTTACCTCAAAAGTCATCTGCAGTCCTCCATTATAAACTACGTACAGTCTATCGTCCTCGTTTTCGACTAGCGTACAAAATGCCGATATCAGGGTGGTCCAACACGTTCTTCCATTTAAACCTACGAGCAATCAGGAATCGTTTAATTAAACATTACTCTTTCCTACTCAAAATCATAAGATGTGAAACGCAAAAACAAGAAGTCTGCTTACCCTGCAAGTAGGCGGAGAGCGTGCTGCGGCGGAAGGCGGCGGCCTCGCGGCTGTCGACGCCGTCCGAACCCGCGCCGCCGCCGCGCGCCGCCAGGATGCGCGCCAGCCTGCGTGTTACACGCCATACTCGTTTATTTTGCTCATCACTAAATAAAAGTTACATTACAAGGGACGACCTTCACGTCAACTGCCAGTCTCTACCAGTCAACCATTAGATAAAGGAAAACAAAACATGCAGGTTGAGTGCAAAATTATTCTATAACACACAGTGCAATTGGATAACAGAAGCGCCTTGGGAACTACTTAGTAGAAACTTAAAAAATTAAGTACAATCATGGCCACACCGTGCACGAATAGAAACCAGCTCCACTCGAATTGAGCAGCAAAAATAAGAGATAAACCTGAGCAGCTCGTCGGCGGCGCCGGGGTAGAGGTGGGCGTGCGGCGCGATGTTGCGGAAGGCCCAGTGCACGTTCTGGTGCTGCGCCAGGATGCGCGCGAAGGCGGACGAGCGGCGGCAGCAGAGCCGCAGCAGCGCGTAGTACGGCGGCAGCATCGCGCGGTTGTACGCCACCACCTCGCCGTCGTCGTGGTCCGCGCTGCACGCACACGCGCAGACGTCAATATCGATACGCGTATGCACACATGTAATGGACATTTACATGTAGACGGCAGCGTAAAAACACTATATTCTAAGTTGCAACCACATAATACCAAATGTACCAAACTGTAAAATAAAATTGTTATAAAAAGTACATATGATTTGTTTATAATAGATATACAGATACACTACGATTACAAACATCGATAACAAATACAGTTCATTTGATTACTCACATACTAAAGAAACAAAAGGACAACAGACAACACTAAAAGGTGTAGGAAGAAGGCGAGAGACTGACGTGTGACTTTAGATAATCTCACTCACAGAATGTAATTGAAAGCGATGTGCTTGGTAACCCTCGGGTTAGCGAGCGCCAGCTGCACGTTCTCCGGGCAGTCGACGGACACGGCGTGCCAGAAGGTGAGCAGCGCCTGCTTGTTGGGGTGCACCGCCACCGACGGCTCCGATATTCCCGGGTGGTACAAGTCCCAAAGGTCGTTGAAGTACTGTCCAAACTGTCGACAAGTTAACTTTAGAGTGAAGCAGTTCACAATATTACGTTTATTATTAATTAACTTTTAAGTGATGTGTGTAAATATTTATTACTAGCTTTTGCCTGCGACATCGTCCGCGTGGAATAGTGATTTTGGGCAGCATTTTAATTCCCTAGGATAGGTTTTATTTTTTATTTTTTTATTATT
>DWDX01001586.1:0-18051 GCA_018245675.1 Agara michaeli | reverse complement strand
CACATGTAAGATTTTAAAATAAATACAAAACCGTGACTCTGGTACCCAGCATTGCACATATATCAAGACCCGGGGTAATATAAGTACATTTATATAAAAATTGCAAAATTTAACATACTTACACCTAAATTGTATAGGACGAAATTTCTAGTCAGTCCTAGTAAACGATACCCACCCTGTCAGTAGATCTCAGATAAATAATAATTTTGTTATTCGCGATTTCTTGTGACTATAAAAGATGTGTCGGATTATTTAAAACAACTTACTTCTTAAGTAGGTAGGTACTTAGAGATTCAAGCTTACATATGACTTTACAAAATTATAATATCATTGTCATCATCAACCCTTTTATCATTCCCGTATGGTACATAGGTCTCCTTCGAGATTGTAAGGGGTAAGACCAGTGTCTCGCTGGTTCTGTACAGCTTGTAACAATCTCGTCTATTAGAGACGAGAAAAATCTTTGAAATGCGTAGGTTTTATGACGATGTTATCTTTCACCGTTGCAGTAAATGATATTTTATCGGAAAATACGCTCGAAGTAGAGGAGTTGGAGAAAAAAAACAATATTTAATTTATGAATAATTTAATTAAATTTAAATTACAATATTCTAAATTTACTTGTACTTTCCATAAGAGTTATTACATTTATAAGGCGTTTTAATGTGGTAAGAATCCTACATAGCCTGGAAATCTCTTCCAAGATATCGCAATATATATATCTGTTAAAGATTCTCTTCGTAACTAAAAAAAAGGACGGATAGATACTAATACTAATTATGCATATGCTAACTTATACCATCGGAATCACTGAACCTATACTTAGTCCTATCAAGCAAATCCTATTAACGATTATCGATACAGATAACATATAAATTTATTGATAATTATTTCCATTGTTTGTCGACAGAGACCAATAGTCACTATTGTAAGTTTCATTGCTTAGGTTATTCGGTGAATAATGGATAACCTAGCGATTACACTGTAAACCAATTTAGTGGTACAATTAACAAAATTTGGGGAATACCACCGATCTTTTTAAGGACGAAAAAATGTTGATCTTTTTAAAAGAAATTTCTTTAAGCATTTGCAGTTTAAATATTCACATCTGTGAAGTTAATTTGCTCGCGACGAAGTTTTACAAAGTCTGCTTATAGCAATTCTAAATATGTACGTAGGTACCTAATAAAATAACTTAATATTCTTGAACCAGAGTTTAGCTGTTCTAAAGAATTTTAAATTATTTATTTTACACCAACCAAGATCTGCTTCATAAATCAAATTTACTCGTCTTTAAGGTCTTATAAATATAAAACAAGCCAATTGCGTGTTCAATGTGAAGCAAGTTAGTTGACCTAAAATTTTTTTAACACGTGCATATTGTGCACGTGTACCTACTAAGTTATAAATAATATCTTGTCATAATCTGAATTATATAAACGGGAGCCGATTTTGGCTTTTCGTATTTGAATACCTGTCTGAATTCCTTACGAATATTAGTCATTAGTTTAATTCATTTTAATGAACATTAATTTAACATTATTTGAACATCACAATGGTTTTCTGTTTTAAAAATATTAGAAATAAAAGCAGATCACACATATCAGCACTAATGTTGTTGTTCCAGAAAGTCATCGTTATTCAATATGTTTGTGTTTGTCGCGGGGGCGCGCCACTAACGTCAAGCCGACAGTAATGAGCACCGCGCCCGTCCACCAGCGCCACGAGGCAGCCTCGTCGAATACAGCTACGCCTATAACACCCTATAAACATCACATCATATCACATACAGAGTCGCGTTAGACAAGAGACAAAAACTTTGATTAAGATAAAAAAAACATGATTACATAATACAAAACAAATTTGTCTACAAACAAATAGGGTTATTGTTACTTAACGTATAAAGAAATAGATAGCATTGGATTTATTCAATATTTAGGGTGTGAATTCTACGCAGCTCTTATAGTTAAAATTTAGTAATCTGATTACATAGCTGTAGACTGCAGAGACCACTTATATCCATTGAAAACCAGTAACTTTCTTTTCAACATGAAAACTTCCCCTTTTTATTTCAATAATTTTTCATCATACTGGGTTATAACACTTAGTAATTAATGATATTTAGTATATTTAAAATATAGATACATACGGACAAAACATAAGTTGAGGCGGCCGAAATGACTGTTGGTGCAACAGAGTTGGTGGCTGCATCTAAAGACCTCAGGTAGTGCCTACAGCCCCATGTGTTAGCTAGCACCATCAAAACCAACAGTATACCTAATATTAGATAGCTGTTGCCCTGTAAAATAACACTACAAATACAAACTTGGTATTTACTTTCATTTCCAAATAATACTCTAATTCTATCTACGTATATCTATGTGATCATCCAAAAATCAAAAACAATTAAAAGTATCAAAATTCCTCATAATTAGCATACTCGGCTTGTATTGAATTGTATTGTATTGTATTGTAGATAATGTAAAGTTCATCTCATTATCTTGTTCACAGGAAGAAAAATTTGGTTAGCTTCATTTAAGCTACAACAATGTAACAGCTCTAAACTCATTTTTCCTAAATGCTGATTCCATAAGAACAGGCATTCCTTTATGGGAATGTCGGTCAACATATAAAATAAAATTCCAGTTAAAATTCAAACCTAGCAATTTCAGAAACTCAATTAAAATTGTCAAGCATGTCTCTACAAAAGAGCTTATTACAAAAACAACAGCTATTTGAATATTAAAAAGGCATGGGACAGAATAAAATGTTTCAGCAGCCTGTTTTGGTACACCATGTAATAGTCTACATATATGCTATTATAGACAGCCAAAAATCTAATTTAAAAGAAGTTTCTCTTAGTATGTCTTAACATGTATCTCATATTCTGAATTATTTTGTTCTAAGACTTGCACGAGTCAAAGTATTGGCATACACTTAGGACTAAATAGATTTTATCTACCTACTTAAAAGACAAGTTTAATATTTGCAATATCTACAAGTCATTTGGAACTGAATAGGAATATAATTCAAGGAACTCATGTGCATTCTTATTAAGATTTTAAACAGAAACATTCATCTCAAAAGTTAGTTACTCATATGATTTTAGAACATCCAACTTGGTCTATATGTTTGTATTAAAACATGTGTTTAGACGCTTACAACAACTGCAGGCGTTCCTGATAACTTTCCCAAACAGCTTCCAACGGTGGCCCATACACCCGCTAAGAATGCTTCTTGCAACATGGTAAATAAAAGATATGTATATTTTATTTATTGAAATCTTTAACTAATACTTAATATTTAATTGGTATTTATGGTTAAGCCATATAAAAGTCTTCTTATCCTAATAATATATTATGACTATTAAAAATAAATATACCAAATTTGACAGATTTTAAAATAGTGTTCTTGATTGAAACTTGACATTTGACTATGTGTCGTACAGTTGATTGAAACGTTGCCTGTCAGGGACAGACTGTCACTTTCCACTGGAAGATTATAACGTCAAAATGCACGTAATTGTTAACGCATTGTTATTTTCATACTTAATTACTGGTAAAATTGGATATCATACATTGTTATATTGTTATCGCCGTAATAAATATAATGTAGTTAAGGTAAAATTATGCAAGTAATAGGATAAGATTAGTATCAGTTTTATGAAATATCATATCTGTTTTAAAAAAAAAATTATATAAATTTTATATTGACGGAGTGAAGTATGCAGTAGCATGATGAAAAATTATATGTAAGAAAAGTCAATACAAATGTCATTCATGCACGTCATAAGCGTCAATCAAATCTGAAAAGCGTAAAAAACATAGGTATGCATTGGTCTCATCATTCCGTTATAAAAGGGTACTGCGTTCTTTAATTACATTCTTTTGCTTGTTGTGGTTGTGAAGACTGTGATATTAATACAAAATTAATTACAACAGTAAGTAGAAGTTAATAGCTGTAGGTGTGAAATACACATTAAAATAAACATTGAAAATTTTTCCCTGCATTACTTGTATTACAATATATTACAAAATGATCAACAATATTGGGAAAGAAGACAATGCTTTAATTATTTGGAATAAAAGTGACTTAGATTCTCTAAATAATTTATGTAAGGAAATGCGAAAGTCCACAGTGGGGTCACTTGTATTAGAGGACTCTGAAAAAATTGCTTCATGTAAGTATTTAAATTATTTATAAACATTACCTAATATTCTTAATTATTGTTATCTATCAACGTTTTAAAAGTTCTCAATATAAACATGTTGTATCAAGTGTAACATGTTCATTTCGTTTCAGCTTCACAACCGGTATCAGCTTTTGACATTGTAATATCAAATCCCTTGCCACCATACACTGTAGAGCATACCGATGAGTTACTGGCACTCGTCATCAGACTTCTTAAACCCAGTGGCAAATTAATTGTAAAAGACACTAAGGACTTGACTGTCACACTTAAACTAAATGGTTTCATTAATGTAGTGAAAAATGATGATGGTACATTTTCTGCAGAAAAGCCAACATTTGAGGTACGTCAGTTTTCACATATAACTTATAATCTATTTTAAACCATATCCTCTCCATTTTATTCTCAATGTATTTACAATTTTTTTTATGTTATAATAAATCGGACATTACATTTTATTTTTAAGGCATTTTATTGTTTCACTTTTGGATGTGTCTCCTCGCATAATGAACACATTTAAAGTCACAATCATTAAATTAGTTTTAGGTATTCAAGGAATCACTTTTTGTATAAGTATACCAAATAATCTGAATAAGCAGCGTAGCACACAGTACACACTTTTATATGCCTATTACTGGCTAAATTTACAGGTATATCTATGCACTGCAAGGTATTTTATTCATGTGGTTGTTAGCATTTTACCTTTCTGAAATCTGAATTTATTTTCTTGGGCCATATAAATGGGTATTACCTTATTGTTATTATTACTACTACTTTATGTTATGAGAGTAGTGATCGAGCTGGCAGCGGTCACGAGTGGCCGCTGCCGCCCATGTACATCTGCGATGGACCTCTAATAGGGCTGCAGGGATGAGACTGTTAGTATGAATTCAGTTAATAGATGTTAATAAGAATTAGTTGGTGAGTATTCGTTAGTAATAGGACTGCAGGAATGGGACTGTTAGTGTTCTTAATTTTCTTATTTAAAATGATAAAATTGTGTGTGTTTTCAGGTTGGATCCAAAAATGTTCTGAAATTGAGCAACAAAGCCAAATGTTGGACAATTGACGACAATGAAGAGGATCCCTGGTGCAGCAAAGAGGATGATGACATAATCGAACAAGATCTGTTGATTGACAAAGAAGATCTTGCAAAACCAGACAAGGAGTCTCTTAGAGGTTTGTACATTATTTAAAATTCTATTGTCTATTTTTATCCATTCATTTATCCATCGATCCATCTGCGTTTAGAAGTCCACTGCTGGCAAATGCCTCTTCTAGACGGTGCCACTAAACCCAGGCCTAAGCCTTCTGAACCCTTCCATGCTTGTATACCTTAACTCTATTTCGCAGGTTATATTAATATAAAAATTATACTACAGTTGAAATCTTTAGCATATAATTTAAAAGTCAAATCTGAATTTTAATAATATGTAAATGACGTGTGAGTAAAATAAAAAACATTACCGGTTTATTGTAAATAGGTATATAGCTCGCCACATTTAAAGTTTGTCATAAATCTGACATAATTAGATAGTGTTTATCTTGAAACATCTTTTGAGGTTTTGTGTTTCGAACGTTGAGGTTTTGTGTTCCTAGCGCTTATTAGAAGTGAAGGTCAATGCTCTCATTTTCCTTTATTGTACACTGCCGGTGCTTGAATGTGATTTAAGCAAATGGTTTTCGTTTTTAATTAAGTATATAATTGTTATCTATACTTAAAGCTTTTACAATGTTCTGTTGTTATGGTTCCAAAAGTGTTCAAACTGTTTTTAAATAAACAGTTTGAACACTTGGAACCATACCTTACCATAACTTTTGTTTACCATTTTAAATGAGGTATAGCATAGGTTTATATTATGAGGCGTAATCTTTCTGGTGATGATGGTGTTCCAGAGTTTAAAATTCAAATGCATTGTTCCAGTGTGTTCAACGACAGGCAAGCGGAAGGCCTGCGCCGACTGCTCGTGCGGCCTGGCCGAGGAGCTTAAAGGCGAAACGAAAGATACGCCCAAATCATCTTGTGGCAGTGTACGCATGCACATTTTACAGTTACATTTTATAGAATAAGTCAAGTAGGTCACGGTCACACTTACACCATCGTTCTTCAATAGGTATCACTAACAAACAAAATTAGCAGTTCTGTGAAGATGTGTTTTGCGTTTAAATATATTATAGCCGATAGTACCAATGCTAATAAAAGCATTTGTGTTCATTGAATTTTATACAAAAACAATCAAGAAATGACCCAGTAGATCGCGTCCTTATAGCTGCAGCACTTCTAATATAACGTTCATTTAATTGATTTTTAACTTTGAACGTTTATTATTGTATTAATTTACCAACTCCCATAAATGATTCATTTGATTTGGCTAACTTATATTAAAAAGCAATAATTAACAGTAACGTATTTGACATTTCCTTTGACTATTTCTTTGACAAAGAAAACGTAAGCTATAAAACTTTTATTTCATTTAATGTATTTGTGGCACATGTCGCATATAAATGTTGGCTTTCGCCTCTTTTCCTTATAAACTTTACCAAATCTCCCACTGTTCTACAAAGATTTCTTTGTACATATTAATGTACTCAGATGAGTGCCTCAAGTAGAATCGGACTAGACAGACATTTATAAGAGCCGTATCCTAAGAGTCGTAAGAGTCGAGTCTAGTGACAGCGAGAAGTAGGTGGTTACCGTGTTAATAAGTGTGGTCCAATTGCAGTGTTACCTGGGCGATGCGTTCCGGTGTGCCACGTGCCCCTACCTCGGCATGCCCGCCTTCAAGCCCGGCGAGACCGTCAAACTGGATCTCGACTCTGACATATAGACGGCAAGCTGCAGCTGATTCACCGGTGTCCTGTTAGTATTATATCTCTATTTTGACCGCTATTTATACTTAGTTGTGGTAAATAGTAAGGTGTGCACGTTTTTTATTAGTTTCATATGGAAATGGTCTACTTATTACATGGAATTGTATCTACAATTTATTGAGCAATTGTTTTGAATCAAAATCCTTATTAAATATCCTATGTATTTTCGATGTTTAGATCTTTAAAATGATCGTTTTGTGTAGTTCCATGTTATTTGGAAGTACGTTATTGGAAGAATAGTATACTGCTCACACTTTCTTGAGTATTGTCAACCCTTAGTTATAATTATATCATAATAAAAAGCTATTTTTAAAATGAGTACTTTTCTGTTTTCTTGAGGTTATGTTACGTTTTCTAATCGCCTATTACCTCTTCTGTTTTACCTCTCGTACTGGTGTATTATGTATCCGGCAAACGACTAAAGGTAGGTGAAATGAAACACGTTCGTAGCAAATATTCAATTATACATATTTTCTTTTTCTTTTTACAAACAGTTAACTTAGTTTTAACATATCTCGGTCTATAACATTTTCCATTTACATTATACTGAAATATGTCGTTTTCATTCCGCTATACAATAAAATATACATATATATTTGCCATATTTGTCATATAATTATATAACATTTTTTATAATTATTTATCTATTAATTAAATGACACAACATTTTCCATTCTACATTAACTACATATTGAATATAGCGTTCATGCATCGGTCGATTGTGTAATGTCGTAGGTATCGGGGCGACACAAACACATCTCAATATATCGACATATCGTTTTGTGGTAAGATGCAATAATATCAAATATTTTATTTTCAAGGCCGCGCCTCGAAATTGGTCGAGATCTTACCAAAAACGGCGATACCTACAGAGTACAGATATCCAAGGACTGTCAATGATGGCACAATCGTGTGTCAAATATATGTTTCGTTGGCGTCGGCCGTCGTAACCTAACTTTACGGACTGTGGTACCATTACTGGCCGTTCCTGACATTGGCAAAAACAAAACAATATCATGTATCTTTCTTTGTGTAACGTTCGAGGTCATTGTAACCCTACAGTTCAGTCACGCGGAACACTCCGAATACATCTAATACTTCTCTTGACAATTATGTTCCGATGAAATACGAATGTATAAAAAAATACAATTATATAGCCAAATTCAAGGTACCCGTTCGTGTACGACAGTAGTCGTAAAGGAACAGTGTGGAATTTGAAAGCTTGGCCAAGTTCAATAATCACAACGCAATGCTGTCAGATATTGTCGGAGAAACAAGCTACATATTTCCAGTGACAGAGAATCGGGAGCAACTTCATCGTCATATATGGATATTATCAACACAATTGGCGATGAAATTGCGCCATATTTTTAATAAATTGACAATAATTGAGCAAAGCATAGAATGCAGAGTTCGTGAATCTGGAGATATAACAGGCATTCTAACATTAAGTATACCTTTTTTAATAAAATACAACTTATGATCATATCATATACTCTATTAACAATAACGGTAGCATGCAGAAATATGGAAAATTATGGTATATTTGGTAGTACATGAAAATATATTTACTTTATATTTAATCATATTGTCTGGTCATTATTATATCTACTATAAATGACAACATGTCAAACACGTTCAAAGGAATGAACTAGTCCTGAATGCCCATTCGGCCGTTCACTGCAGGGAACCATGCATGTACTAAAATATAATTGACACATTAAATAAATAAGAAGGCGCGGAAGAACTGTGATTGTGCCAATGAGTCTATTGAAAGCGACAATAAGCGTAGTCCTCTACGGTCCGCGCGGTCCGCTCCCGCCTCTCTCGGACACCGACTGCGGGAGCGGACCGTCGCTGGCGCTGCAGTAGATTCACACTCAAGTCGTTCATAACCAATGCTTTCGCTCGGAATCCAGCTCCAACTATCCTCGAAAACGTCGTAGCACCTTTCACTGATTAAAGTAATACTTTTTGAATTTGGATTTTGGGAAATAATACTTTTTGTAAAGAATTTTGTACTAAACGATTGTCCATCCCGTCGGATGTGGAGCTTTGCACGCTCGTTTATTTAATAAATGCTCCTATCTCATAATTTAAGTAATATCCTCGAAGAAACTACTATCCCACAACATTCAGTAAAGCGTCCCAGTCTTTTTAAAAGTTTATTTTCATCAAATTGAGATCTTGCTTAGACTTGATTGCGACCGGGCCGGGGCGACGCGGCCGCCGAGACCGGTCTTAGAGTTTGTGAGGTAGGCTTAGTCATGATCTAATGAAAGCGCCTTGTTAGAAAATACCGATTAATAAAATGAGATCTTTCATTACAATTACAAATAATAATATAAAGACGATAAAACTAGAATTACATACATTATACAACAAATTATTAACTTTTTACAACACCGTCGTCGACGGTGCGTGCGTAAACTATGATAGTCAGTTATTATAATAACATACAATTAACAAGCACGTAACATTTTACGGTACAATGAAACAAACTCACAAATCGAACCACACACATCCATGCTGATCGTAGCGTGCCGGTTGTACCTTCCGTCCAGGCAATGTCGCCTGGCTCACCGAGAAACTTTGTAATCAATACACCAATTGAATTTACTACTTAATTGATCTTAAATTGAATCTAATGCTGACTATTGTAATCGCTGTATGCTCTATTGCGAATTTACGTAAAATGTGCAGAATAAAAATTAGAATTTTTTTTTAACGAGAAACACAATTTACAAAAAGTTCACTTAACAATATATAAAATTAATTTGATTTTGATATGGCCATGCGTTTGTCGTTATGTTAGATAACGTTATATGTATATTAATCACAGACTCTACTTGTTACATATCTTTCAGAATTTGTTTTCTGTGTATAATAACTATACAGTTTCTTACCAATTACGTTACCACTAACGTTACCAATAACGCACTTAATATTCTAAACATATATATTTCTTTATTCAAGCAATACTTCATACCTACTCTGACCAATAACTACAAAATATCACAGACTGTGTGTTTATTATGTATACATCTTCTCATAGAAAAGTTATGTGTATCACACATGGACGTCAAAAACCAATAGAGATGGCATCTAATAACCATGACCATTAGACATATTTCATTTTTACAGTAAGTATATAGTATCAACATTATTTATATTAACGTGATCAATTATTTATTTGTCGAGAGAATTTCCCAGTTCAGGTGTGTGCTCGCGTGTGACCGCTATATACATAACGAGGGTACGATTACGTCGCACGCCCGCATAACGCGTCGCAGTAACGACGACGGCGCGGCGTCGATGGATATGTTTGCAGTCACAACCATATAAGGGGAGAATGAAAATGACATGACTGCTAAATAACTGTCGAGAACCGGAAAACCCACATAACTAGAATCAGTCAAGACTTAGCACATATCATCCCATCCTAACTACACATCTATCATTCATTGTACCTTCAGCATTTTGTCTAAACGATGCACGGCCGTTTGTCGCAGCGGACTGGCTTTAAATCTCATTAGTTATCACAATATCTAACCTACTAAAAGATCTGGTAGAAATTTACGCGTTTCTTTTGTGCTTATATGACATTATACCCCATCGCTAGGTATGGGCTAACCGAGACTTAGCAAAGGTCCCGCCATGAGTTTAGTGTTACGTTCATGAATTTTTAGTATTGATAATAGAAATTCATAACTATGTACTCGCTACTACGTTTCAGTTAAATATAAAAGACGGGCATACGGCAGAATGCCCTGTGAATTAGAACACGTCTCTATACACCACTTTGCGATGCAAATTTCATTGAGAATGCCGTTAAATGTAATTTCAATTTGATGACGTTCAATTTATTTCACTTTGGTTATTTTTATAAATATATGTACATTGCAATAATTGGAAAATAATAACTGGGAAAAATCGCTACATCACACTAGTTTGGTGAATTAGTCGATAAGATGATAAATATTTTTGAACTAATCTGTTACGGTTTATACAATGGAACCCCACGAAGCGATTTGAGACGATTTGTACTTTACGTAACTGGCAACATGCACTTTAAATAGTAATTAACCTATGCGTTTGTTTTTTTAAAGTGTCCAATGGTGGTAAATCTTAACAACAACATTATACAATTTTACACTTATTATATAATTATAAAACATATTTAGGATTTATATTCTATGTACATTGATGCATTTTTAGATACCACCAGAAAATGTTGCCAGCCGCGTGCACCTAAGTTTCCATTAATCGCTCTCGTGACATATTCCGTTAATCACGCAGTGGACATATCATTTGATCTAAGTCACATATTTACAATATTGTACACAAACGCGTAGAGAAGCACCCGACAGTAAAAAGCACCTAGAATTCCCCAGTAAAATATTATAAGCGTACGATGTTGGGTTGCCGATCGCTTGGGAAAATAATATTTATTATACACGCGTTACTGAACGTACACGTTCAGTAACACGCAAGTTTACTCACTGGGGCGATCTGTCTACCTATGTCAGCCGATGTGACTATTAGCAAAAGTTTCACCCTCAATTATGATATTACCAATAATCACTGTTACGTTTTTAGTTTCATGAATGAGGTTTAAAACCGCAAGAAGATCGATGGGCGTCGAACCGAAACGTTCCTGCGAATACTCAAAGCAATCTTCGATAAGTAGCGACGGCGAATATTTAGTTTTTTAACGTTTCTTTGATGGAGGGCGGTCGTCCTCGCTGAGGTCGGACGCGGACCACCGCCGCTTCCGCGCGTCCTCTTTGACGCTGAGGTTCTCGGGGTGCGTCTGGGGCGGCGCCGCGGGGGTCGCAGGGGCGGCGGGCGGGACGGCGGCGGCGGCGTGCCGGCGCGCCACCAGCGACACGCACACGTCGCCCACCTGCAGCCGTTGCACGCGCAGCCCGTACCGCGCCAGCGTCAACTCCGGCTTGCACGACGCCCAACCTCTGCCGTACACGAAAAATGGATGTTCCACTGTTGACTCTAGCTCCACCTGCAACATTCATATATACTCATTAACATTTCATCGTTTATTGTACATTTAAATTTAAAAGTGGTCACTAACAATAATAGTATCTCCTTAACATTACATTAACGTGCACCAAAACCAAGTATATCTTACAAATATCATTATGGTTTGTCATTCTGTTATACTTTTACAAATATGGATAAAACATAGGTACCTATTTATTCAAAGTGCTCTTAACATTTAACGTTATTCTTATTTACAGGTGTTAAGTAAAAAATATAAAGTTATTTTCAGCGTGTAACGGAACGGAAGCAACGTGCCCAATGAAGGATATCATGAAGTTCAACATTACAACAACTTTTACATCAGTCATTAGGAAAAACTATTTAGTTATTATTATTATTAGGTGATCAAAATGTCGATCGATTTTTCAATTTGTCTTTCATTTTTTTAATTATTTAAGAAAAAGCAGTCCAATTCCATTTTATGGCGACTTTTAAGTCCGCCGTGATGATGAATGTTTAAATGCTATAAATGGTTCAACTGAAAAACGAGACATGTGGTTGAATCGCGTTGTTCAATGAAGTGGCTAGGCATGCAATTATACGGCTCTTTCAACCAGTTGGCGGCGACATTATATCTGTTCTATTTTGTTGAACTATTCTAACTTAAAAGCGCTATTATTGAAATAATTCTTCGAGGTAATTATTACTTAAATAAATAAACGGTTATTAAAACGAATGATATTAGTGTTAATTAATTAGAAATTTCAAACTTTTATTTGTAATATTTTATATAGATTTTGAAACGTTGGACGAAGTTAAATATTTCCTTTTAAATAATAATGTATCAGAAAAGAAAAAGTCAACTCAGTACATTTGTGGAATCCATAAACTTGTTTGAACTTACGGCGGTCAAACGTATAACTATGTTACACGAGACATATTTTGCTAAAGATAATGTATTTATAAGTTTGGTTAAGAATACAAAAGGCGTTTTGGGAAATTAAGTCATCTCCGATCGATCCGTATTACACTGACCTGTGAGCGATTCCTGTCATACGTAAGAGTGAGTGCGAGGCGGTCACCGCGCTCGTCGAGTCGCAACAGCGTGCACTGCGTGAGTGACAGGTCGCCGCTTCGCTCGGCGCTCATCACGAAGTCCTCCGTCCTCATCTCCTCCACCCGTCGCAGGGAACCGTCCTCGAGCCTGATTAATGCTCCACGGCAGAAGTAAGGCGCTGGAGTGCTACGTTCTGGACTCTGCGGAGGTTCCTGGAAAGTAATTTCATTTGTTATTACTGTTCGTACTAACATTTACATCAAGGATACTTAGTATACCTAATTTTTCATCAGACGAGAAATTTTTCTTAGATCATCTGATAAATGTATAATCGAATCTAAATGCTGTCGATTTGAATTAGGTAAGTATGTGCACATTGCCAATGGCTTTTTGAGTAAATACTTAGAAGACAGAATACCTCTCTCGGTGGGGGTTGAGGTTGCGGTGCGACTACAGGGGGCGAGTGCGGCGCCGGCGGCGGCGGCACGAATCCGGAGGTCGGTCGCGGGCGCAGCGGGTAGGCGGGCGGCTGCGGTACGCGCGGCCGCGGGTACAGGAAGGGCGCGTAGGAGGCCGGGTGCGAAAGAAACGGTGTGTAAGCCCCGGGGACGGGCGTGTAAGGCGCGGGCGCCGGCGGCGCGGGCATTGGATCACGCGGGCGCCGCGGCGCGTAGCGCGGGTACGGCCGCGGCGGCGGCGCGAGGAACTCGGGCGTCATGGTGGGCGGCGGATAGAGGTGGCTCAGCTGCAGCTGTCCTAGCTGGACCAGCGCCTCGCCGGGGAGACTCGCCGAGATCATTGGACGAGCTGCGAAAGAAAATATTTTATTAAGAAAACAAATATGAATCAATCTTGTCACAAGAACACTGTTTACTGCTCTATTCATAATAACCAGAATTGCTGTAATAAAAATTATATTCATAGTATACCTAATGTGTATGTGTGTATGGCAGAGAACATGATACTGATATAAAATGCTAATTATGAAAACAATAGCGTTGGAGCTCTATTGGTCAATTACGTTGTAGATCGTTACTACTGTTAATATTGATCGCTCTAGTGGGAAAATTTATTATCACATTTTATAATTTTTGTATGGTTAGTGGATGTGGAAATAATATTACAATGGAATGCTTGGCACATTATATCATTTTGTAATCAGTAGACACTTCGTTCATTGCATAAATAAAGCGTTGTACGGAATGTTTAAGCATCGATCACAGTAAGATCCTTGTTCCTAATGGTCCCATTCGTATAGTGAAACTCGACATCTGCTAGTCCTCGCGTGAGCCGTGTTTGGTGATGAGATAAGAATGTGGAGCGGGCAACGTCAACTTTATTAATAGATTTTATTTGTATATACAATGATATGCCTTAGCAATTGTGCATACATGCAACGTGACGTGTTACAATTTGTAAAGCGAGTACTATAGTGAGCGTAGCATAAGTTCTATTAATAGAAATATGTGTTTACGGGCAGCGCGCTTCTGGGGATAATATGGATTGTTCAATTTCCGATTCATTTAACACGGTCTTCATGTTTATATTTGTGGTTGTTGTCTATTTGTTATACATAATCGAACAGTACCAATTTACATTGTATATTACGTAAGGCAGCGTGCATACTGTGAATGAAGCTATTCTAAAAAAAATATACATTGATGAATAATTGTACACACAACATAAAAGCAAGTAACATTCCTAAAAGACGTAATTAGGTTCGTCGTAGGATCGAAGTATTAAGAACAGGCGAAGGAAAACCGTCAACATTCCTGTACGTGTTTGTGGGTGTAAGGTGTGAGTTTGGTGATAATTTAAAACACAAAGACTTTACCGCGGCACCTGAGCAAATAGTAAGTTTTCATTTGTTAACACCCGAGTATTACGTGAAAGGATTTGTAGATTTTGTAGCACTAACCATTTAGTGTTAATGAATTTTATACCAGAGGTGTAGTGCTCACGATTACTTATTTATTTTATTACCTAAATATGGTAACAACACCATCATTATTTTAGCCTCTAGGTGTCTTTATGTGTTTTTTATCACACGATCACTAAGAGTAGAAATATTGATGCCAGCAAATAAAAGTAATACAACACAAAAAAAGAAGTACAATGGGAAGAGATCGATACAAAATTTTGGTATTAAACTAGATAGTATATGAGACTACAAGTAGAGTAAATACCCCAGATACTCGTATATATACAAATATCACTTGTCGTTTAAAAATAATCTGCTGCTAAGCACATGTCAAATCAGAAAGCAAAAGGACTAGAATTCATGGAGATAATAGTTAGTGACTAACCGGATTATCGTAAGTTTAAAAACCTCTTTGAAGGTTGACGACAAGTTATAAAAATATTTTTTCAACAAAAACAGCATGAAAGCCTAGCATAACCTTTGAAGCATGCAAATATGTAAATTACCTCCTACCCGTGATGAACGCAAGACCAGACCCGAAATTTACAGGCCCTTGCAATCAGCTACCTCGTGAGCACTTCGAGCTCAATTGATTAATATTAGACAAAAAATTAATAAAAGATCAATGTAAATACAGATTTAATAAATAATTGCCGTTATAGATAATTCACGAATTAGTCAATAGTTTGGCAACTCGATCATTCATTTTTTTACGAATTCTCGTAGAAATCGAAACATTTCACAAGAGTAACTTTCCAGAACCAAGCTGTCCTTAATCGACCTTGTGATCGTGCAAAAATGCATTGAATTGTCGATTTTGTCCAGTGTTGCAACATTATGATATTTTAATAAATTATTGTAAGATAAATTTAGTCAATAATCTTTAAATGGAACGAGACAGATCGTTATCAATAAAGCGTCTTTGCTAGTGAAGTGCCGATACCCAAAGAAGATAATGAGCAACTGATTTATATAATAGGTAGGTAGATAACGTTAGTTCGTGATTCGTGAGCTAGTAACAGGTGTGGCAACAATTTTCATTGTTTCACCCGTTTAATTGATTAGGTAACAACAATGATATTCAACGTATTGACGTAAATTGAACGTTTTAAACTATTGTGAATTTCACGCTCCACTTATGTATGTTCAAACTGTAACTGTATCTAATGTAAACTGTGTTACCATTGCATTTAACGAATTAAATGATTTTTTTATGTACTATAATATTTAGACCCTTTTTACGTATTTTAACTATGGTGGACCAGCTCGTTACAATAATAAGTGACATATATGCAGGCAATTAAAAGAACAGAAAATTTATTTCATTGAAAACAAAGCTGCCGCCCCCCTGCAATAGATAGGCAATAGTATTAAACAAAAAACTAAAAAAAGTAAATATACTACGTGCAGATTGTGATTACTTCAAAGTTTAAATTGAGATCCTAGGTTTAATGTGAATAACTACTTACTCGTTTGCTTCTGCCTTCTGTCAACAAGAAGTCACGAACAAGGTAAAATTAAGATTCTTGCGTTGGTAAATGTGAGTCACAAACAGTGAGATGGCAGATCGTGACTAAGCCTTTAAAAATTCAAGCCAATTAGCTAGTTCCAACCGCGGAGCTGTTCCAATCAAGTTCTCAAACTTGACTACTATATCTCAAAATAACACTTTCCACAAAAAAAAATCCCACATTTTCGGTCATTTGTAAAACGCAATGAGGATATATTACTTATTTTGCTTATTAAGAGATTATTATTTTCAGTTTCACGATTGCTATTTTATGTGAACATCTTTTCTTATACAGTAGGTACGTATACTATACGTAATGCGATGTGTACCTATACTAAACGTAATTTGTTATCAAATGATAGCCACGATTAATTACTTACATTAAAAAAATATATTTGAATGAGATAATTTATAACAACCGTAATCTTGTGAAAATCGATTACATATATAATTTATAGAGCATTTACGTAGAACATAGCGCCGCATTGCGGCTCGTTTTCGGAATTGACAGCAACGAAACCGGTTTCTTTTTTTTCTTTTACTTAACCATTAGTACGAATTTACTATAATTAAGACAGTGAAGTATTCCTATAACGATAAAACAGTGTTCAAATTTATTTAGCAAGGTTTTCTGTTATACACGCATAACAATATGTCAACTCAGTTGTTAGTTGTTCCAAAACAAAGAAAAAAACTCGCAGCTTTCGAACGCAGTAGAACCGGAAGTTGTTTTATTTACTGAACTATTTAAACTTAGAACGCCCTTCAAACCCAGACATTTGGGCTTATAATAATATAGGTATTTGTTGTAATGTAGACATAATATACAGTTGTTCTAATTGTGAGCTTGGCGCTTGCAGTCCGGTCGGCCGGCGGGCCGGGGGCGTAGGCGCAAGGCCGCGGGTTCGCCGCCCGAGAGCAAAAAACCTTTGCAATGAATGGTAAACAGATTTATATCAATAATATGGCCACAAAATAGAATTAGCGCTTGTCAGTTCCTGTAACAACAAACTGGAATATTCCAAACTTGATTTGCGAATATTTTGTACAATATTTATTATGGTAATAAGAAAATCCGTTGTAGAATAATATTATTTCTTTAATTACTTATTATTCTTCAATGAATATAACTGAGTGACTAAAGAAAGTTTTCTACTAATGTTATTTAAGGTAGTGTAAGGAATAGCTGTAGGTACTACTTACTAACAATTCAAAAACTACTCAGTGGATTGAAATGTCTCATTTGGGTGGTTGGGATGTCCTAATATCAACTGGAATGATTCCGCGTTTCAATCACGTGAGGCAGGAAAATGGCGTCCGTAGCATTGAACCGAAACCAACCGTCGATAATTAACTTCGTAATGACAATATTCACAAACTAATAACAGGCTTTTTTCAGCGTAAACGTAGAACCATATAAGTCAAACCCTGAGGCCACGAATCATACTACATTCATTTACAACTATTTTCTGATTAATTTGCCAATTAAAATGTATATATAT
>DWDX01001585.1:0-18058 GCA_018245675.1 Agara michaeli | reverse complement strand
ATTAAGATGGGTTCAGTAGTTTAGGAGTCCATCGCGGACAAACACTGTGACACGTAATTTATATATATTAAGATTAGTAGAACAGGTGATATATTTCGTATAACAGTGTGCAATAATATTTGTTCTTATAAATCAGTACCTTTTTTTGCTACCTTTTCTTGTTCCACTGCTGGACACCAGTTTCCTTATGAAGATTTAAGGCCATAGTTTACTACGATGGCCGAGTTCAAATTAGCAAACTGAGCAAACAACTGTACGGTGTGCAGAGCCCAGAGTGAGAGACTGAAATCTAAAAAACGACTATCGCTGCTTTTAATCGTACAAATCACCGCAGTCGTAAACTGCATGCTCGGATCACGAACCTCAAGCCTTGCGTTCGCCATGAAGAATAATAAAAACCTTATTAAAGAATCCCTATGATTTTTAGGGCTACGCCTATTAAATGTCAGTAAAAAATTATTGGCTGTTTACTTATAATAATTATTGCTTTTTTTTTTCAGGTAGGGACTTGCAAGATGGGGCCAGTCGGTGAACTTACTGCAGTTGTGTCTCCTAGGCTTCTGGTACACGGCATGCACAAATTGCGGATAGTCGACGCGTCTGTCATACCTCGAATACCAGCGTCACACACTCACGCGCCAGTTGTCATGATTGCAGAAAAAGCCGCCGACATGATAAAAGAAGACTGGATATTTAAGAAAAACCTGAATACAATTTTCTCAAAAGCAAGTCAAGGATATCAAAACTCCATAATAAAAGAACCATAGATACTTTTCACCAGTAACCCATATCTGGGAAAACAACTTGCAATTTGAAATATCTTTAAACCACACGCCCTAAATTTTCTAAGTATATGGTAAACCACATATTCAATGACGGTTGATAGACCTGTAAATAAAATACTTTAGTTACGGCCCGACTAATTAATCAATTATATTAATGTTTATCAACTTCTCTTAACTCTTTGAGCATCTATATTTTTCACCTGTGCAGGAAAATACCTACCAAGTAATTAAAAATCGTAGTTTAATTTTGTAGCAAAACTTAATTTTTAAATCTAGATATAAAAAAACTTTGTTATTTGTTATACTATAGAATGACTAGTCATATTATACATTCGCTCTGATTAAATGGTGTAACTCAAAACTCTGTTTTATTGTACATTACATAAATATAACAATAGAGAAATGATCACCATAATGCAGATTATCTATTTTTAACATTTCACACACACACACACACACTCATGTACATATGTACAGTAAGTACACGCCCAGTTAGGTATTTTAAATGCCTGTTTTCATTATATAGGTGTATATCTTAAATTAAAACTAAAATATGTCTAATAATATACATATTTTACTGGAAACCATCATATTGTGTCTCAATGGATTACATATGGTCATTAACAACACAAATCATTTTAGTAACTTTAATTACACAGTAATCTATCTACTCATATAACAAGATTTGACATATTAATCAGGGGAATTGCCAGTTTTCGTTTTCCTATTCAATTTTCTATACAAGAATGACAATCTCTTCTGCAATTGCTTCCACTTGGTTGGTCTAATTATTGGTGAATAAGTTCTGGCAAACATTTTCTTTTTTCTTAGTAAAATCTGAAATAAATTCGATTACAACAGGTTAGATTAGAACCAGAGCTTTGCTATGAATAATTTTAGTTTTAAATATTGCTTAGGAATTGGTACATTTTCTATGTTGCATTGAAAATTAATAACTTGACAAACAGCATACTGCACGAATTTGCAGACTGTTGCATTTCTGCAAAGTTAGTACTGATACAACCACATATATTAAACCTGAGAATGATAAATTTTCTTTTATGATGAATATAAAGTCATAATATAATGTATATGTATATGTATTGATTAACCAAGACGTCTTTGGATGGTTTTCAAAGTTTTTACTGTAAGCATTGAGAACATTCAAATGAGTATTTGAGCGTCAACCACAGTATGTTCCCTAGAGTTCCATGTTATCCTAAATTTTTATTTTATTTACTTTGCTGTGGTTGAGGAATAAACAAGACTATATATGTTTAAAATAATGATGCTTAATTGTTGAGTACTTACGTGATATTCCTGTCCACTTATGCCTCTTATCCATGACGGTATAGTATACAGGGTTCTCACTGGATGTATGTCACCGGGACCCAAAATATCAATGTAGTCGTTTTGCCCAAACAATGCCTTACGTTCTGTCCAAACATTTGCAGGTCTGAAGTAGTAATTAATGTTCATATAAGCTTAAGATATAAATATTGTTTCAATAATAAACAATGACATGAAATATTAGTGAAGAAAATCATACATACATATTGACATAATAAGTAGTCATTCTTCAGGGACGATTTAGTTTTAGTAAATTACATAGCAAACATCTATTGAAGGTTTTATGAAATGTTTAATTATGTAACAAAATGTAAAAAGTAAAGTGCAAGTGATTTTCCATTCCCACCTGTATTCTGGCGTAGGTAAACGTTTTCCTTCCATGCGTGGAAGCAGGCCACCACTCCAAATTTTTTCTTCATATCCATATCTCCTTACTGTCCTAGGTCTTTCTGCGTGATATTGGTACTTTGTTCTATATGAAAACAATACAGTTATTAAAACATTTTTGAATTCAAATTATTATACTTTAATAATTACTTGTAATACAATAAACACAAAATTACATAAATACTCTACCTAACAACATTAATCGTTGGCCGCCATAATGTTTTTAGTAAAGAAGTACCCAGCCTCTCCATTTATTATGAATAATAATCCTCTTGTTCCTAACCAATTTTTATCATTCTAACCTATACAGGCGATACATATGAATTACTAATACAATACACTAATAGTAAATTAATTACTGCTATAGTACCATACCATATATAGTTGATATGACATTGACAGTTGAAAGCATAGCTTATACCGATATACAGATGTGCAACATAGTTTCAAAGTTATTGTTAGTTTTTTACCGCGGTCCAGAGATGGTGCTGCAATATTATTTTTCTACAGCTTGCCTGTTGAATAACTCTAACGTATCACTTTATTTTATGTACAATGAAATTGTTATTATTTGTATTTGACTTGTGCACATGCATTCATAATAAAACATTATATTAAAAATACTTGCTTAAAAACGGAATTAACAATGATGTAAATGTTTTATAATATGAAACAAACGTGATTACCAAAAAAAACCATTTTGAGATATAATTTTTATGATGCTGTAATCTAGTGACAAATATTAAGAATATTGACACTAATTAGTTTTTACTTCGGTATAAAGATAATGCTGCCTGTAATTTTTTGTTAAAGTTTTGTAAGCAAGTAGCATACCCCTGGTTAAAAGTATTACAGTTTATTATTGTGACAAAACACAGTTGTCACAAAATTTACCTTTACCTTTCGTTTTACTTTTTTGATCATTTCTAATTTAGTGTAATTTTAAATAGGCACGTTTGCGTGTAATAAAGACTTCATTATTATTCTGACTATGTTCTCTGCACTATATTATTGCTCGCCAGTAATAAATGATGGGCAAGCGGTGTAATCTGAATCCATGACCAACCTCTGTAAAACATCTACGACATAGATAGCTATTAAATAAATATACGGAAAAATACCCCTCACACCCTTTTCTGGAAAGCAAAAACATATGATATTTAAAATAGAAATAACTTCGGTTTTGGTAAATTTTTCCTAATATTGATTATTAAAATTACATTGTTATGTTGTGCTATTTCAATTAAAATCAAGATAATTAACCTTTTTTTTTATACCTAATCTGTTCTTTTACTATTTTATCACAATCATTTTGTTTATATTTTATCTGTGAGATCTGATATGACATATAAAAACCAAACAAAATGGCTGACCTGCTTTGAAATGTAATAAAATTTTGTGACAGAAAAAAATTACTAAAAGTATGTACAAGTGTCGTTTACGTTTTCTGGAATTTAAAATTTTCTTATTGTACCATAATTAACGATATATTGATGCAATATTTTATAAGAGTAATATTTGGGTTTGTCGCGCCACTGCGCGCATTTACGTTGTTTGTTTACTTCATGAGATAATGTTTCCTATTTACTTGTTAACGTAAACAACTTAAAAGTTTTTGTTAGTGTTTTTAATAAAAAGATATTCTAAATTAAGTATTTCAACTATGTGAAGAATTATTACTCATCAACTCACTGCTTTGTTTCCAGATACCTATAAAAATATGTCTAAGAGAGATCCAAATGATCGTAATGAAAGAAAGTTGGACTCGAGTGATTATGAAAATCTCATATCCCAGCATAGTATATTTGAATCATCAAGGTCTAAGCATCAGGAATTGCCCAGCTTCCCTGGATTTTCTAACGCTGAAACACAAACAAAGCCAAGTGATATAAAAAGTGGACAGGGTGCACAATCCGGATTAGGAGCATGGCATTACAATCCCTGGTGGATGCTTGCTAGCACCTCGCGTAGTGTTCCATCGCAGGATGATTTTTCAGAAAATAGTGATCAAACGAAAGTCAAACAAGAACCTAGCGGGGCGTGCACACCTGACCACGATCCCTTGCATACTGAACTCGAACAGTATCAGACAGCGACCCCTCCTGTTGGCTTAGACTCCTTCTGTGATGACTGTTCAGACCCTTTCTGTGACTCCAGTATAGCCACATGTCGCAAACTTTTTCACTGTCCACACTGTCGGAAGAGCTACCCTACAATTCTAGAGTTCAACACTCACTTAACAGGTGTGCATCCTGCCCAAAAACCATTCCGATGTCAAATATGTTTGGAACCATTCCACAAGAAATCATATCTGAGAAGGCATTTGGACGCAACTCACACCCGTAAAGATGTGAACAAGTGTTCAGTCTGTTCAAAGTACATAAAGGATAAGAGTAATCTACGTAAACATATGCAAGTACACACTGGACGCGTTCCCCAGAAACAGTTTAAATGTGACCTTTGCAATAACAAACGCTACATGTCATTGGACAGACTCAATAACCATAAGGTAGTGTGTACAGGTGAAAAGGTGTTGAAATACTGTGACATGTGCACTAAGGTTTTCGACAACTCCAGATCCTTAAACAGCCACAAAAAAGTACACGCTAGGGAATTGAAGTGTGATAATTGTGGAGAACAACTGCGCTCATTAGAGCAGTTTACTAATCACAAACTTATTTGCCAAGGAGTAACATCTGAGGCTGGGAACAGCCAAGGCCAGCCAGCCAATATTGCCACTGCTCCTATGAATAGATGCTGCACACAGCCAGGGTTATGTGAGCATGACAAACCTGCCTACTTGAACATACCGGGCTACGCTTCAGGCCGAGTACTGGATGCAACCCTTTCATCTTTGAAGTCCGAGATGAACTGATGAATTGTTCTACAATTATGGAGACTAGCTATAAGATTTATCGGTTTCATTTTTTTACAGAATTACCAAATAGTTAAATCAATGACAGTAATAATTTTCACAATTGAGAATTTCACAAGACTGATGCAAATATCCCGCCTCACGACTTGCTTTATTATTACCATTTAAATTTAAGCAGTAGACAGTAAGTTAATACAATTAGAATAAGCAAAACATCGGTCTGAGCATACACTTGTAATGAGAAGTTATTTGAAAAATCTTGTATTTTTATGACCACTTTATAATCTTGGTAATGCAAGTGGATTCTCAAACCGTTTAATGTCTTCAATTTCATTACTTAAAATCATACCTGTAAGATTTCCACAAAATCAGCTTTACTTATTATAAATCAGACCATACCACCATCATATTGTAAAATTTTAAAACAATAACATTATTTATTATTTGAATATAACAATGCCTTGACTGATTTAGATTAATAATTATTAGTGTGCAGTATTACATTAAACATTTTTTATTTTTCTATTTTGGAAAATTGTAAGAGCTATATTTTTTTTATAATTTTTAGGATAAGTTTTAGAGTACCTAAGTTTTATATGTATGTAAGTGGTCAGTGGAGATTGTATATCAGGCACGGTCTATTGTCCGGTGTGCTCGAGTACATAACACTCCAAAGACATCTATTATTATATAAACATATGCATATTAGGTGTGTATTTTAAATACTTTCTAAAGACAACTTTTATATGTGGGACTTTCTGTTTCATGACACTAGATCTAAGCAATCTTTGAAATGTGCAATGACCATTGGCTTAGCCTGAGCATGTTATAATTATAGATTTGTTTTGTTGAATTCAAAATATTTATTCTTGAAGTGTTATACACTGAATACTATCACTAATATCCATAGGATTACTCTTTAAGGTCCTGTTACATCCACACCGTAACGATATATGTCAATAGTTTCATACTTTTTAAAATTTAATATTTTCAAAATGTTAATTGTACAATGTATTTTTTATATTTTCATTAGTAGATGTAATAGGACCTCAATGCTCTATATAGAGGTGAATATTAAAACATTATTGCAATATATACATTCATGTTTATGAGGCTATGTTAAGGTTAGTAAGTGTTATTGTGTACTTTATGTACATAGAACTTTAGTGCTTTCAAGCACTTCTGCAAGCTGATATAATCGTTTATTATTCTATTTTATTTATTGATGTTGTTTGATACTAGACTTCTAATTGGAGGCTTTTATGTTCATATTTTTCATATTTAATTTTAGTTGTTGCTATTTACAATTGTTTTATTACATAAACTCGTTTATTTTTATGACCTTTAGGTTAAAAAAGAGTAGATATATAACCCCTAATTATAATAATTAAGTTACATGTGGATATATTATTGTTACTGGCCCAACTATTTCATTTGTATGAGAATAATTTGAACGGGATTTTGCAGTATGCAATGAAAATATTATATGCATCTATTTATATGGAAATAATTTGTTGAGCTAAATAAGCCTGATAATTCATTTTACGGTCAATTAGAAAGTAGACAATAAATTGGAAATATTCGCTCAATTAATATTGTGTGATTAAAAACTTTTGTCAGTATCGGAAATGGTATAAAATGGTTTGGTATTGATTGGTCATATATCTTTCATGTCATTACACCTTGCTGTGAAGTATGATCATTGAATATTGTTATGAGTGACTTTAAATATAAAACGTAGTACATACAAATATTGTATCAACAATATTGAAAAGATGACGGTTTGTTCTGGTGTGAAAGTATTGTTCAATGTAATGTCGAATTTTAAAATTGGGCTATAAAAAATAATGTGAAAAAATAGATTTATGTTAATATCGTGACCACTGGCGGACATTCTTCTTTTAGCCTAATAATATTATTACCATTAAATTTGTAAATGCACTATTTGTATCTGAATATCATGGTATGGTGTTTTCATCATAGATATGTTATGTTCTAATATTATGTTAGAAAACATTGATACTATCATTAACATCGTCGTGTACGCGTGAAACAAATCACAAACATGCACATAACAATTGAATTAATTGAAAGAGTCTGCTTTCCCTTTATAAGTCAAGTATGTACCTGACTTTGGAATATGTAACATTTTCGTCTTATCTATAATAATCACATGTTTATGTAGATTAAATATTTTAATATTCCATAGTGCTAATATTATATACTTACAAACAAGTTTGCGGATTCATTTGTATGAAATAATAGCAATTTAGGGGTACTTTTCTGCAGCCTTAGTCTTTTATTTTTAAACAAATTACACCGTCTATATTTGGATCAAACAGACTAATTATTTAAAGTTATCGTGATTATATACATAAATTGCTTGCGTTCTTTAACAAATTTTAAAATTAAAGATTTTTGTATTGAATGTCACAGACCAACAGGCAGTCCGAGACTAATCTAACGTAAAATTACATTTCAACCTTTAAAATTCCCTTTTTCTGTTTACTTCACGCATACTAGGGTGCGAGAGCTATTTAGTATATTTAAAATAAATTAAATTAAATGAGGTACGTAAAAATAATTATGAAAAATCTATATATTTTATGCTTTTAGAGAAATTATTCCTTTGCTTTTAATAGAAACTTATTTATACACATACAATTTATTACAATTTTTTTTCCAGTATATCAATTAGGTATCTAATTAATACGATTCTGTACCTTTTATTTTTTCAGTTATTTCAATAGGTAGCAAAAAATCCATATTTACCATTCAGATTGGCATTGTAACCGTCCTATATTTTTATATCGGATGGTTATGAAAATTAAATTTCCATTACACATAGAGACGTCGGAATTCTCGAATAAATTTATAGATCAAAAATCGTGAAATATTACAAAATCACGAAGGATGATAGTACGCTATAAGCCACACAATCCCACCAATGTTTTGAATTTTGTGTAAGTCTGAAGTTAAAAGAATTAAGGCTTTATTGTTTATTTTTAGCACCATGTATTAGAAGTAGTAGTTAAATAATCGCAAACTGCGTGTGGGTGCATCAACAAACGGTGGCATTCATATCGTTTACCGTTTGTTTCACCTCAACCATTCGCATAGATTTGTGTGTGTGTACTAAACATTCAATTATTCATCACATGCATAAATATCGAATATCGAAGCTGTCGGTGCAGTGAATAGTAAATGTAACTAAAACAATAAATATTAGTCCTTTACAGATTAAATTATAAATGCACAATGCAAGGATTTTTATTATATAATAGATATATGTAACAACATTGCCGCTAAACCAGCACCTAGTACAAAACATTATTAATGTAATTTTTTTTATTCAACTTTTATAATCACGGTTTGTATAAATTTTAAATATGGAATGAAAAGAATTGTAACACATATTTTAAATTTTCTGTAAAATAGGAATTTAGCGCGGTGTATTAAGTTAAAATGCACCTAGGCTTAAGAAAAAATGTGTTCATATGAATTTAGTTATTAACATAGAATATAGTTTATCTCTATAACGGTAGCATATTAGACTGTAAAACAGTGCAATTCCCGCTAATATTAAAGCTTATAATTTACAATATAACATGCAAACCCACATCCATTGCGTCAATGTAACCACCAACGCCAAACTACCCGCAACTTTTTGTTGAACCTGTACTAGGAGCAATTGTGTGAACAAGCTGCTACCTCTGTTACCTAAAGCATGCTTTACGTTTTTATCGTAGGGGCTAGCTATGTACCCAATTTAAGATAAATGTATTATGAAAATAGCGTATCTATTCATTACTGTCACGAATAAACAAGTTACTTTCCGTTGAATTCGTTTTATTTTAATATAGCGAACGGAGCAGAGGAAACTCTCGACCAATTACATTTATTGAAATGCACATATCGTCTCCGCTCCGCTTGAATGGAAACAGTCATAAGGAAGACGAGAAGAAATGTATTAAGTTACTAGCTTTTGCCTGCGACTTCGTAAGCGTTGAACACTGACTTTGTGCAGCATTTTAATTTTCTAGGATACTCTTATTACGGACCGGCGAGAGTAGAAAATTATTAAAGTACTAATATCGTTATTAAGAAACAGGGGTTGGTATTAGAAGGACGAAAATTTAGTGCTGTATGTATTTTTAATACCGAATCATAAAAAAAATTGTCCCAAAAATAAAAAACAAATTTTTGGGGTGGAACACCTTCATCACTTAAGGGTATGAAAAATAGTTTACGTCCTATTCTCAGACCTACTGAATATACAGACAAAATTTCATAAGAATCAGTCAAGCCGTTTCGGAGCAGTTTTGTTACAAATACTGTGACAATATTATATATTAAATATGGAATGCGAGGCATAGAGGTGCCAAGGAAAGGGACAGGAGCCGCCGCAATCAGAGTGATATCCTGTTTCGGTTTTATCTTCATCATCAAAGATAAAAAAGCGCTTTTTTCCTATTTAGCACCGACATGGCATATTGCTTATGTTGCAAATAATAAAAACATATCTATTTATTCTTTACATATTTTATTTACAATATCATATTGTCATATAACTACTCGTCCCCTTTTAGTTGCTGCTTTGACTACCTTTGCCTTTTTTTCTTTTTTCTTTTTCATTATGTTCTCTTTTCTCTTCTTCTGTCGGTCCTCTTTCTTTTGGTCTACATTCTTAATTCTGGTATCCCATTGCTTCTTACTAATCTTTTTCTTTTGTTCCTGAAAAAGATTAACAACACTTTGTGTAATTGTACTGTATTTTGAGTTACATCAGCAAAAGTTTAGTCCAGTTGGAAAGATTTTAAAATGGCTTCACTACTGTCATCTAAAGATAATCAGGCTAAAAATTCATTGGCTTTTATATTGTTAAAAGGTATCAAACCGTGCTAGTGCAGTGTGCTGGCTAAATGGTAGCAAATGTCTCAGCATAAAACTACCTATCACTGGTTAGAGATATTTTGTTACACCTAAAGACTACAATGTCCTTAGGACTAAAAGTGAACATGCATTCCTCACATTTCACACCAGAACAAAAAAATACGAGCCCTGCTATATAAAAGCAAAACCATCCTAAAGAATAATATTGTGATGTAAAATATTAGATATTGCCACACTAGGTCAAATTTTAACTTTACTGATAATAAATTGTATTCCCAAGAGAAGTCTCGCCTATAAATGTCTCAGAACACAGAAAAAAATTGACACACAAATTAAACATTGTCTCACTTGTTTCTTAATTGATTTCTTTAAGAGTATTGGGTCATCTTTGATTTTTTCACCCTCTGCTTTCTGTAAAGTGTTTTTCCACAGAAGTTTTTCCTTCATTTCCTTTACTTTATCCACGTCTCCAGTTTCAGCTAATTGTTGTAATTTCTGATCTTGGTGTTTGATATTTTCTAATATTCTTTTTGGGTCCTTGTGTTCTTTGGACTTTTTATCTGTAAATACAGACACAACATATTTTAAAATGTACATGATGAACAGGCAACTCATTGACAAACAAATCAATTACAAAGTATACATTTATAATTTTGTATACTACAACTAATGTAACCAATGCTAATCCCATTTTTTCTATAGCAGTGCATGAACAAGAGCTGCCTCTAAATGTGACTCAACAGACCCATGAAAACATTTTTGCCAAGTTTTACATCTACATCTGCTTTAGGAACCCATGTTATTCAATAATGCTGTAGCGATAATTATAAATCCCAATTATTTCACTGTCATGTAAACAACATACAGTTCAAATTGCATTCTGTATTCACAATATTATACTGGTACTTTGGACACCAATTGCAAGGTGTGCCCTGAATTAACTTCCTTCGGATTGTATAAGTCTATTTATTGGTTAGGAATTGTGCACATTTAAATAATATGTTATATTAAGGTACACACCTGCTTTTCCAACTTTAGCAAAATCAAACTTGGAGAAGACAAGTTTGCCTTCAGTGTTAAAAACAGGTTTAGCCATATTAACATTGGACTTCTCTTTAACTATTTGTTTTCTTTCATCTCCATTAGCTACTTCAGTTGGACCTTTCACACGACTTTTGTTTGCGTTGATTCTATCTCGTTTTTTTATCTTCTTATTTATTTTACTACTTAAACTTTTCTTAACCAACTTGTTTTTTAAATTAAATTTATTTCGTGATTTAATTTTCTGTAACTTTTCTTCAAGCTCTGCAATACTGCGAGCTCTTTTTGGTAATTCTCTTTCATCGTTCTGTTTAGAATTGCTCGTCATTTCAAAGTCCTGATTTTCCTCACCTGAAACACATGTTAACATTAAATATAGGTAACAAAATATAATCAAAGTATTCATAAAAATAAATGATGCGTACCTTTTCTCTGCAAAGGTAATGACATAACTGAAAAAATGTTCTTTAAGAAGTTAATTTCTTTAAGTAGCTCATTTTTAATTTGTTTATTTTTTATGGGCTTTTTGTTGTTAGCCATTTTAGATGGCATTTAAATCTTCACTTCAAGTTAATGGGCAGTCGTTAAAATAGTAATTATTGTATTGTTTACTTAATTTAATATTCTAATTTTAAAATTCAAACACAATAGACCATTTACACAAAATCAAGTATTTTAATATTTGTCCAAATTACATTTACAGCACCAAATGAGATTGCAGGCAAATTGGTTGAGGTTATGTCGAACTGCGTTGACATTTGACAGTTAATTGTCAATTACGGAAAACACATTTTGATCTTCATTCTGCACTTTTTTCCAACTAAAGGGTGGCTGCAAGAACCAAAAGCCAACAGTCATCAAGTGCTAAAAATCTTAAAACACACACCCGCACGTTTCTTGTAATAAAACTTCCTACTTGGAATAATTAGAAAGAAAGCTAATATTATATTGTAATATGATATATTAATATTAATTATTATTTCAATTAAATTATGTATTATATTTTTAAAGTACTAAGTTTGCAGCGTAGCTCCACCATATGTTTTGGCTCATAAATTAACCATTTCAGAAGGGCAGCCTGGCTTGCTAATTTAGAGGCTTTAAAGTACGTTATCAATTGACAACTTAACGTACTTAAAAACAACAAATTAAAACAACTAAAATGTCAACTTCAAATAAACACTAGAACTAGAACCACGGAGTGATCAAATTTTACCGCTTCTACTACCTACTTTCATTAGATACTTAAGTATTAACCTATTAACTACTGGGAACCATGCATATGCACAGTATGTAAGCTGAATGCGGTTTTGGGAATTCTGATTTTTATTCTATATGCAAAGTGCAGAAAATCAAGTAAAAGAACATACTAATTTAAAACAAAATGTCACAAGATATTTCTTGCGGTTTAGAATATATAACCACGCCAGATTTGCAATCATGTCTTACCGAAGCATTACGATGTAATTACTCCTTCATCGTAACTCCGGTAATACATCCACGTTTTCGACGGCATCACATTCGAAATGCTAGTTATATCGGAGGATTTACACGATCAGACATGTTAATGTCGCCTCAAGATTGGACAAGCAGATTGGTTGCAAAGTTGTCGCCTTATTTAAACGTGGATTCTCAATCGCCAGTAGTTCGCCAGCGCCACCAAGATTGTTTGATTGAAGAACTCCTATACTGTCGTGGCCTTGGTGTACCTGCGATAATGCTTACATTGCACTCACGTGAAACTCTTAATTTATCGAGACTATTGCTTTCGTATTTTGAGACGAGGTATTAACTCTCACTTCCAGTTTTTAATTATACAAGTAAAATTTGAAATTAATCTTTTTTACTATCAGACTTTTATTCACAACTGTTCACTTTTCAGTCAACATCCTTCATTAATATGGGCGTGTGTATCCATGGTGTGCAATAGAACAGTACGGCAAGCTACCGAGGATAGTAGTGATAATGAAGATGCTTACAATGAGCCATGGCAGTGGTGGTCTAAGTTTCACGAGCGTCTCAATTGGGACAAGCGAGTTGGTGTGGTGATACAGATTTCGGCCGACCTGCCTTCCCATGAAGTAGTAAAAAGATGGCTGGGTGAGCCTATTAAGGCTATTGTTATTCCAACATATGTTTTTCAAAATAATAAGAAGGGGTAAGTTTTATTATGTTGAATTGATATGCACCTTGTAATGTACAAGAATTATAATAATGTTCTAAAACATATACCGGCTAAATCCTATGGTATAGTTAAGTACCAGTAAGTACAATATGAATTGCATACTTTTAACTACACACATATATCATCATAGTATAATGATGTTATTTATTATATGATTATATGTAATTTGATGTTTCTAACAGGGTAGGCTGAGACCATCAAGTGCCAAATGTCACAGTGTAGTAGACCTGATGTGGACTTTGATCTTGTAATACTGCATCACAGCTTGTGTAAAAAAAACCATTGTCAATAGTGAACTATTTACAGATATCCTGTGTTATCGCGAGCTCACCAGCAATTGGTATTGAGCATGGTGGAGCATGACGCTCAGGTGATAATTGGAGGAGCGAGAAGATCCAACATTGAATACTACCTGCAATATATATACAGACTGTCAAAAAGGAGAGCACACATTGCCGATGATCCCATGCTGTGTTACGCTAAAGGGTGAATATATCAATGACATTGTTCATTAAGTGTCATTTCAACCTCCCTAAAACCCATGCCCAGTTTGATTCATATTACCTTTCAGTCTTGATCTGCGTCACATTAAGCTCCTGCTGAGCGGACTGGTAGAAAAGTCTTGTGGCATTAAGTCCATCCATTATTAATAATAATAACTACCCTTAACAATAACTATTGTAGAAATCCATATTAAATTGTCACTGTATGATACCTAGACAGGTGATAAAGCGTCATAAATGTGTCAAAGTACAAACATATTTTGTTCCAGGTGGGAAGACTACTTACAAACACCACTGCAACCTCTGGCTGACAACTTGGATACTCATACTTATAATGTATTTGAAAAAGACCCTGTTAAATATGATCAGTATCAGAAAGCTATTGTAAAAGCATTGAGAGATGTGAAAAATAAGAGGAAAAGCACTAGATTGGATGAAAATGTATGTGAAAGTGCCTATATATAAAATATATCTTTCGTTGTATCACTAACATTCCGCTTTTCTCCTGTGTTTGTAAACTTCATAACATTGCCATTATGGTACAAAAATCAACAACTAGATTATGAACCTCTATTTCAGATTAACCATAACAACAACAATAACATTGAAATAACCAATTCTGACCTAGTCAGTAAGGTCGATGACCACAACATTTCTGAGAATACTGAAGAAACAGAATCAGAAAATACCACTGCTGTCAAAAAGATGGGCAACACAGATGACAAGAAAGATATAAGTGATAAAGTTGGAAATAATGTAAAAGCAAACAATGAAATCAACGACAATATTAAGGATGTAAAGATTGACAAGGATATGGAACCAGTGACTGTTATGGTGTTAGGTGCTGGACGTGGACCACTCGTTAGAGCGACTTTTAATGCAGCAGATATTACTAACACAAAAGTGAAGGTATTGTGTACTAAAAGATCTGCTTTATTTGTATCAGTCGCAGTAAAATAATAAAAATAAAGAAATCTGTAAAAAGTTAAGGAAGATCAACAGGCAATTTCTGAAATGCATGTCAAATCCAAATGAGTCAAATCTCATGTCAAGCCAGTGCTTGACATGAGAATGAAATCTCGATAGATTTGACACATTTTTATTTGATTTTTGATTTGACATGCATTTCAGAAACCGGCTGCAAGTGTTTTATCTATTAGCTAAAATATCTATTACTATTATTAATGCATGATATCTTTTAATGCAGTCATGTTATGTATAAGAAGAACTGAAATGCCGCATTATATTTATAGGTAATAGCAGTGGAAAAAAATCCTTGTGCTGTAGTTGTGCTTGCTGCACAAGTGCGTGAAGTTTGGCGCGACCGTGACGTCACCGTTATTCCTGGAGACATGAGGCACATGAATCTTTCGCCAAAGGCAGACATTATTGTATCAGAGTTATTGGGTATGTTGAATAATGTAATATTTGTAGTTTTTGGCCATAATTGGATGATCATCTATATTTCGTCAGATAGTGTGTACTTGCAACTTTATTTGGTAATAAATAAAATGTCAAGTGTTTTAAAAATTTCAAGTGCAAATAAATTATTAAGGAAAATTGTTTGATAAGTACCATAACTTTCTTGGTTATTAATAACTCTTGTATTTTCCAATGTTGAAATCAATGTAACAACAGTGAAAATGCATTAAAAATCATACTGACAAATAACATAGCTGTCACCCAATTCAACAATATCAAAACTTTATGCACATTAATTTTATTTTGTTATACATATATAAATGTATTATAATAAATGTTTTAGGATCATGGGGTGACAATGAACTCTCGCCAGAATGTTTGGATGGTGCAGCAAATCTCTTAAAACCGGATGGAATATCAATACCTAGCGAATATAGTTCATATGTGGCACCTATCTCTTCTGCGCGGCTATGGGCTGCTGCTAAAGTAGCAACAACTAGTAATTCCAATTCAAAGGAAAAAAACCTTGAAACGTTATGGGTTGTATACATGCAAAATAAACATGACATAGGTGGAACAAAGGTAAGATAAATGGCCACCGGCAATGATAGTGATTATGAACTATTATTGGAAATCCGTAAAACTGGGTAGATTAGTGATGCTATTTTTGTACTATTGGTGGTTTACTGTCATCACATTCTCACCTACAGTTAAAAACCTATAGTCTGTCCACTGAAACCAAGATAACTAATGCAGACAAAGCTTCAGAAATTTGCAAAATATATTTTTCAATGTCATATACTTGAGTTAAATTAATCATCAGCATCTATACCAGATAAAATATTCACAAATTCATGATTCACAAAAGTCTGAAAAGGTTACTATATAATAAAACTAGCTATTGTATCGTCAATCATCAACTTTTTTTATACTTACATAACATGATATATCAGCTGATAGATATGTTTTTGAAATAAATCTTTTTAACTTGTGCACTTTTACCATTTTTATGTTCTGATTGGACGCACTGTATTTATCATCTAACCTGACACCAACCTCTGTTGAAACAAACGGCTCAGCAAACCTGCCTGGATAGTTGAAAAATTACCTAGTGCAGACTGATCTTCCCTGTTATGGTGATGAATTATAACCTTTAAACGAGTTAGAATGTCTATCATTTACGCTTCATGTACACTGCAGTGTACGAAAATTCGATCATATTTTGTTTTATCGTCACTAGCTTATTTGGCTTTGTCATTGTAATAATGTTCGCGTATTCAAGCAATACCGTTTATTCCACACTCTTGTTGATGATTTTATTTAAATGTAGCTTGTTGTGGTCCTGCTCAAGTTTAATGTAGTATGTTTTTTTAAATGAAATATCAATGAACTTACTTGAACTTAGAAGTTATTGAAAAGGTATGGGTATGTTTCTGAAATTGGTGCTAAATCTGAGTAGTCTCAGATTTGTGTAAGCGATATTTATTTGAGAATAAGTGGTAGGAATCAGCATTGTTAAAACTGTGAACTGTGAACTTAATGATAGTTTATTATATTACATTGTCATATACTTGTCTTCTAGTCTTCTAAAAAGGGATTTTTCAACTATTTCACATAATTTAGTATTATTATTGTGCCCCATTAATATGAAATAAGTACCTAATATATATAATATGTTGTTTTATTTTTCTAGCGTGTATTCACTTTTACACATCCTGCAAAGGGTGCCAAAGACATAGAGGGACAGGAACTTTCTGACTACAGAGGGTTGCCGTTAACGGACAATCGCCGATCTGCTACATTGTCTTGGAAAGTGGACCAAGATAATGTAATGCATGGATTTGGTGGATATTTTGATTGTCTGTTGTATGGTGAGGAATCCATCAGCATAGTGCCATCAACTCATAGCACAGGCATGATCTCGTGGTTCCCAGTTTTCATTCCGATTATGGTTTGTCCTTATTACAATTAATTAACAATTTTAAATACTTCCTTTAAACTAGGATTTAGCTATTTCTATTTTACAATGCGTAGTATTATTTATATATTTTTTGACACCAAGTAATTAATAACAGCTCTGATCCTGCAGTTTTCTATGAAGTTAAGATATATACAATTATTTTGTGTTATATAAATTAATGAAATACGAATTTCCATAATATAATCTTGGAACCTGCAGGGTCCTTTACTACATTTCTTTAGTATGTGGTATTGGAGTGTCAATAATTAAAAATGTTTTTCTGCTTGCAGACTCCTCTAAGAGTTCAGAAAGGTGATATTATCACTGCAACTTTCTGGCGCTGTGTGGATGCTCGAAGAGTGTGGTATGAATGGGTTGTTGAAGTTAATAATTGTATCACACCATTGCACAATTCTAATGGCCATAGCTCAGAAATGTTGTTATGATTTAATGTTTACACTATTATAAATAAAGCATATTATAAGATTAGATGTTTTTTTTACATTATCACCATCACTACATAGTATAAAACAAAGTCGCTTTCTCTGTCCCTATGTATGCTTAAATCTTTTAAAACTACGCAACGGATTTTGATGCGGTTTTTTTAATAGATTGTGATTGAAGAGGAAGGTTTATATGTATAATAACATTTGTATA
>DWDX01001584.1:0-18060 GCA_018245675.1 Agara michaeli | reverse complement strand
AACCCGTAGTTCCTGAGATTAGCGCGTTCAAACAAACAAACAAACAAACAAACAAACTCTTCAGCTTTATAATATTATAGTATAGATGGACACGTGGTTACTGATAAAGTTAACTATAAAATTTTTCTTAACAAATCAAGAGCACCACCACTACCAAACCTGTGTAAGTTCAAACCCCAAAGCAACGCAAATATATCTAAGGAAATACGTAACTTCCAAAAACAAGTATTAGTGTCATTAGAACAGACAAGTTTTTACTCACGTTTCATCTATTTCAAAGATAACAGAGAGATCAAAAGTTTCGAATGAATTGTTATGACATCTAAATTAATGCGCAGACATATGTATTGCTCTCTCATAATACATTAATAACAATGACACAATGAGTATGTTAACGATTTTCTAGAAACATTACCACTACTCCCTTACTTTTGTCTAGTTACGTGACGTGTAATATACGATAGGCGTGGTCACTACGCATTGATAAATGTAAAACACGACAGTTTGTCGTCCAATACCGAGTAAAAACGGATTAACGGATGCCGAATGGAAACGATAATACACATGTCTGGCGGCCGTGTTGCGGATTAAAACATGATAGTTGATTTCAACAAATCAAACAGTTCTCGTGGGATTTGTAGGAATGTGAAAAGAAGTCACGGTCAACGGATACAGAATGTTAGCGGTTACATTAATCTTCGAGTGGGAAAAGTGTTTCGTTGTTGATATTAGACACGACGGTGCGTAACGTCAAACATTCGCGTCGAATAGTAAAATTTAATTTATTGTTTCTCATAAAATCGCAGAATTAATTATTGAGCCATTCAACGGACTTTTGTATTTTTATGCCGTTAATTTATAAAGTGTTATGTATCTGTTGCAAAAATTCATAACATTGTTGTGTAAACGATTTGGCTTATAATTATTTTATTCTTGTGCGATGGAGGTCGTAATAAATTATAATGCTTTGAAGGTTTCTGTAACAAATGTACAATTAAATGCTTGATTGTTCTATAAATACATTTAATCGACACCGATTAGATTCCGTGCGAGTTTTTGCGAACAAAAAGACGATATTTACTGCACCGCGTGGATAAAAGATAAACAACACACACGTATCATTTAACACTTCATACAAAACAAACTCCAACAAAAGCGGGAATACGGAATTACTCGTATATGGAACGGATTATATCAAAAATGGTCGGCCGTCACATAAAACCCGTCGCTCACGTCGTATTTTTCCTGTGCCCCATCACCTGCGAAAGCACGGTCGGGCAGCCACTCGGCCATTTGCATTCAGCGGCGCGCGACCACCGGAAGCAGGGCCTGCCCCCAAACTGTTCACTTCCGCTCTCGTCCCGCTTGTCGTCAAGGTGCGACACGCGTTTGTGTTCGATTCGATTATACTCATTGAAGGCTCCATTAGCTTAAATTGTCGATTGAAAGGCCGTACCTTTAAACGGTACATTAACATCGTTTTTATCTTTGGCCCTGACAATAAATGGATTACAAGGCTATGAGCATCCTAGTAGTATTTTTGTAACAAATTACAATATATACATATGAAAGGAAAAGAGTAAGTAGTGAAAAAATTCGTTCTGTTGTACGTGTATGCTATTATGAGAATCGATATTTTGTTCTGTTTTATTATTTATTCACATTTATCAAATAAATTGTATAAAAACAGACTATTTTCCATTACTTAATGTAAACTTATACCAACTTTTAAATGACATTATATGAGAAAAAAACGCATTTAAAAATAGGTTAGATGTGATTGGTTAGTTCTGCTGATTAAGCTTACGGTTACTGAATGAATGTTTGACAAATAAAGTACGTGTATGTCATATTTCCTACAAATGAGCTATGGTCATACCCTAGCATTCGCAGTTCAAGCACCGTTGGGGAGTCGACGCGTTGAATTTTTTATTTCCTATTAATCGCCCTACTTGCTTCGTCCGGTAGGATTAATATTAAAAATGGACGATGAACGTGATTCAATGGAGCTGAGCGATGAGCGTGATTCAGTGGCGGATTCATATTTTTGCGTTATCTATACTAATAGTATAAACCGATAATGTTTATGAGTTTGTATATAGGGGATAATCTCCGAAACTACTCATCCGATTTTAAAACTTATTTCACCAGAAGCATGCTACGTGATCAACAAGTGGAAAAGGTTAAATTTTATATTAAAAAACAATAGGGATCTCTACTAAAACTCCAATAATGTAACCCAAAATGTAAATAAAATACCTATAAAGTTCCTTACATCGCGCGTGCTGCTAAAACTTGCACTAAACAAAGTCAACGCCAACACAATCAGTAAAATAAATACCTATTGAAAAAAAGTTTACTAATGAATATATCAATTATTACTAGCGACGGTAGTAGATACCTACCTATTTCAAGGCAACGGCCAAAAAGTATTGAATTGCCAATAAGTCAAAAAACAGCAACCAAAACGTAAGCAAAAGTAAGAGTGTAATAAATACATTAATTAATATCTATATGACACGTGTGGCAATTTCTATTTATTTACGGGTACTATTTGCATATAACATGATTGACACTTATTTTGTCACTTCAGCAAACCCGATTTATGTACTTTGTTTGAACGCTATCGTTATAATAATATTTTAGTGCGGTAATAGTCAACTAGCCTGTAGGTATCCCAATAGTTACCAATGTGATTTGTCGTTCAGTTGATACGCGATAGAATACGCTTAGACAAATGGAGCGGCTGAAATTGTACATATAACCGTGGAGAGAACACGGGATTGCGTGCAAGAATCCAGCGAGGAACAACGGACGGCCTTGACGCGGCGGCGCAGTAATCAGTGTTCTTACAATGCACACCGCCTCGAGTCAGAACAATTGTTGCCGTCTGAAGAAATGTTTCGCTGTCTCAGAAGGAGAATACAATTAATTTATTTGATTAATCACTTTGGCGTTTTAATCTTACAAAACATTTTACCTTCAATCAATAAAAGGTTGAAATCGCCTATGTGTGGCGAACAATATATAAGGTACATCATGACAATCAGGTGGTAACTGCTTAAGGATACGTACAACTGCAATGGTATGTAACGCAGTATTCACAAGCGCATTGTAGGCGTTGATGTATGCTTCTAGCTGTTTAAACACTATTCTTAAAAAAACCATGTCACCGTTTGAATTTAGAATTCCGAAAGATACTAACATAAATCCTACGCACATTAAGTATTTATACGAATTAAATGTTATAACCCATAATTCAAATTATATAATTAAATTTTACGATTAGATCACACTGTGCTCGGAGCCATTTCATTTGTTCATAAAATATTTAGCTAACATTGTAACAATCACGATCTATCTATGTTTACGCAGCGCCCCGCAAATAACAGTAATTGTATCCAATGTCGTGAGAACCGGCGTTGTGCAAGAAGCTGCACAACTAACCGTTGAACTAGTTCACAGTTAATCTTAACAACAATCATTATGATACCACTGCAGGTAATGCACAGTCTTAGATAACGACCCGCATAACAATCAACACCCGTAAAAAAAAACGAAATGTGTGCTGTAAAAAATTATTGCCCCTTATAAAAGAACCATTATAGTTGCCAAAGGATTCATAAAAAATTCAATTTGGTCGAAATTCGCTAGTTGATTTTACGATAAAAACTTCGTCCCAAGGGCGATCTCTCTAGAAAACTAACGTGCAACTTTAGCTACATGCTTGTTCATATCGCTCGGTATAAATATTTCACTTGCGTTATTCAAATAGATTGAATATCGATCTTTGTGGAGCTTTGCGACTGGTATTAGTGACATACATACATATGTATATATGCAGGAGCGGCGCTTGCACTTTATTGGAGATTTCAATCAGAAACTCTATCAGCAAGCTTACAAAACCGACACGGTGCAATCCAATACTCGGTGAAATCGAGACCGCACTCCGTAGTTACTGTAAGTGAAACCGTATACTATGCAACTTCCGTCCACAATATGTTAGATATCCGATGACCGCCGGTAAGGTACGGCCCGGTGGATATTGTGGTCAGACACGTCCGTCTGACTTAGCGTTGCGTCATACGTCCACATCCTTCCCTAATCCTAATGTCCTCCGTTCCCGCTCAATTGCTGACGCTAGAGACAGAAGCGATTATCGAATTACGACTTTAATCTATTACAGCAAGAGACAAAGACGACATTGTATTAAGAATCATTAACGATAGGTTACATACTATGAAAACGCACACGATGTTGTATGTAACAAGTGCAAAGCGAGAATTGCGTAACGATATTAGGGTTCCTGCGTTTTTATGGAAAAGTGCAGATTTAAAAACAAATCATATTTTTAACTTAATATACATAACGTAAAATTCTTAACTTTAGCCCTAATGCAACGCAATAAAACTCGCTCGAAAGAGGCAATGGAAAATACGAGGGGGATTATAAGGCCATGCCTAGATAAGTTGCAAGCGAGTTATAAAAAAAACATAACCGAATGCCGTCGGCAAATGAACAGAGGACCTACGACGTTACAAAGTCCCGAGGGAGCGATATAAAAGTGATATAGTATTTGCAATGGTGTCGCAAAGGAAAATCGATGAACAGAAATGTCAAAGCACTGTCCAAATGTTAGGTCAGTCGTAAACGAAGACGTTTAGAATGGTAATGTTATGTTGTTTATAAGATGAATTATACCTTGAATTAAAATGCTTACCAGCCATCATTAGTTGTACTTGACATGAATTAGCATAAGACATACCTGCAACAAAAATATTTATATTTAGTAATACATATATAACTAAACATCAGTACACACACAGTAACATACTTCAGTATGGAATAAGTTGTGTCCTTGCACTAATAATTTAATTGTAAAAAATGAAAAAAAAAAAAGAGTATAATAACTGTAATGAATGCAACCCTTTCTAAATATTATTGCCCACAGCTGGGCACCGGTTGGTGTCCAAACCGTCTGTCGGACGTTTTTAAACCACCTATAAGGCCCCCAAAGACATTAAACGATTTTCATTTAACGATAACAACCGAGGCCGACTGTTTTACGTGCCCTCCGAAACATGAAACTGTTCGTGAAAAATTCACACTGATTTTTTAAAATACTAACAAACATTTTCTGAGTTTTTGACGCTTATTAGTAAAGTTTACGCATAAAAGAGAAAGATAAAAATATACTCGTATGTACCGATAAAAGTTATAATAATAATGTTACATAAGCCAATTTTTATATTTGAATTCTATTATGGTGTTATTCAAATAAGGTAATACGTAATACTTCAAATTGTAATTTCCACACTAACATTTAAAATGCGAGCGTATATTATATTCCACTATGTATCTGTTTGTCAGCGTTTTAGGTTTCTTTATTGCTGAACCTATTTTGATAAAATTTATTTTGGAAATATGTAGTTTGTAGTTTAGGAAAGAATATATTTTGCAAAAAAAATAATTTATTCTGATATATACCGTTTTTTAACTGACTTCAAAAAAGGGAGAGGTTTTCAATTCGACTGGTTTTTTAAATCATAATTACTCATTTTTCGTGAACAAACTTCTCAAGGCAGATTAACTGGTTCATAAAAAATCTGTTTAAAAAATTATTCAAGAGCTATGAACTCAACTATGCAATTTTTTTACGCCCAGCCCAGCGAGCGGGTAGCAAATAGGTACGAAGTTAAAAAATCTTAAATAGACCGAGTCTGACTGAAACATTGCTGTTTATGTTGAGTGCAAAAGTAAAGTCGTAAATAACAGATTGATTGACACACAGCGCCAAATACTCCCTATAAAACAAACATCGCAGTGCAGACGCCACTTAACCCGCGAGTCAAAGAGATACGTCGCAATCCACGCTTCAAATTGTTTCTATCGCGCTATAACAAACAATCCCGGGTGGAATGCATCTTTGTATGCAAATCACGAGCAAATCGACCTTGCCTTCTATTTATCTTGGACACAGACTGCAATGTATAACAAATTTAATCGCATAAGATTTATACAATACGACACTAATATACATATGCTAATATGAAACACCTTCTGATGGGAACCAATTGGCCACACTCCCGCGCACACCGACAAATTACCGCCGACTTGCGCCGCCATTGACAGATTTATCTCGCGTGTGGGCCGGGCCACTGATTTTATTGTAAATCAATCGTTCCGACAGCCCTTTGCGCCGATTGAGTGTAAACAGTCACACCTCCGACTTTAACGGAGTTCGAAACACGCTGTGAATAAAGAGACACGATACTATTGAGTGCAACGTATTTGAATCCGGGGATTACTTTTATTTAAGTCAATTCATCCCTACAGATCAACTCAAGTGTGTCTCGGCAATCTATCAACGCTTCATTAACCTCTTCACTAAACTAGTTAATTAGACCTACACGATTTATTGTTGTTTAGTTGTCTTCACAACAAATTCTTCGCAGAATAACTAGGGGGCTCTGAAATAGTCTAAACTCAACGAGATCACATTTTACGACTTCAAAATCATTCTTATTTCCGAAGTTACACCTACAAAGAATAGTAAACGCAATCTAAATATTACATAAAAGTTTGTCAACGTCTGAAAGAAAATTCAACAAACTAAAAGTAAGATACCATAATTCATTGTAAATGAATAAAATGCAACAAATTTATGCTATTCTAATACTAGTGCTAGACACTTAAAATGTTTTGCGACAGTAGCAATTTCACTCGTATTTCTGTGCATAATATTCGGATCGGCAGTTTCATTATACGTGATACGCGGCTATTTATTTGGTGCATGTGTTTGAATATCATTTCAAATATTTAAAGGTGACCCTTGAGTACAAAGTATTTGCATAACATGTACAAGGATTATGCAACAAACAAATAAACTGAATAAACGAGTCCATACTAAAGTATTCCATGTGACATAATGCATTGGCGCGTCATGACGACACCTCAATTAGAACAGGTAATTACCTGTTTAGAGCAAATACAATACAGGTCAATTCAATTTAACAACAACTGGAAAATAACAACTCACAATTAGCTATTGATTGGACTTTAACTATGGACTTTGACTGAAGAATTTACTGGACTTTGTGCGGACCGCAGAATTCAATGGAAATATTCCCGTAGATATTTTGAAGTACATCAGACAGATTCGGGTATTGTCATTGGACATTATTTGAGTTTACTGTATCACGAAAGGGGGAAAAAAGAACGGGAAACAAGAGTGACTGTAAAATTTCAACGGTAGCTGTTTACGTCCGACCTTTTTTACGATGTTGTTAACTGTTGATTCTTTTTAAACATCTGCGTTGGAAACTGTAAACTACATTGTTCGCGGTCGGGACGCTAAAATGTAGCCGATAGCCGCTTTGTTCGTAATGAATTACACTTTAGCATTCTTTTATATAACAATACTTATAGTGCAGTTGTTATCGTATAGATCTGAACAACGAAACAGGCTAAGGTTATTCGTTCAACAAAATGTATTCCGTATTAAATTATTCAAAGCAACTATTATATTACAATGATGCACGAAACAAAAATTATTAATTGATAAGCTTTGATTTCTGAGATAATCGTAACATTAATTCCATTAACTATATCAATTTTGATGTTATTTCGGGACGCTGTTGAAGTAAGTTTGAAGTATACCTACCTATGAACATACATATAGAACAAATGACTTTAATAAAAGTATAATTTTAAAACAACGACCATGTTCATATTCCAAAGTCAACATTATACATTACAGCTTTCGTAAGTAGTGAGAACGGAAATATAGAGACTTAATTTTATTGTCAAGAAAGAGTTCATGAGATTTACCTTTAAGACAAAGCACATGATAACTATTGAGGTGGTTATTGGATTTGCTTATTAGCTTCATGATTCTATAAAGTTAGCTTCAAGATTTTTTATGTTGTATCGTATGCAATTGGCGATTCTACTATTTTAGCTAATTGGGTTATATTTATATTTCTTAGATCATTCCATCATATGAAATCAAAAGTTTATGTTAAATCCTAATTGTTCTAACTGAAAATAAGTATATTTTTTGTAATCTAAATTTACTTTCCCACAAAAATATTATTATTAACCTTCTTTTGAATTACATCAACTTCATTGAGACATTTTATAGGCCATATATTTATGCAGTCATCAAGCCATGCGAAAAAATAGTCAAACAGCCTGATCGAAAATAATTGCCGATTTGTCGAGCATCTAATTTTCGTCTTTCGCCATCCGATAGAATCGCGGAAGCCTTAATCGCCCCTAGCATCGATGCAATTTAAATCGAACTAAAACGAGCAAGACGAATCGATCTCTATCGTATCGAGAGCAAATCACACGACTAAAGACTGTTTTCTCGGGCGCAATGCTTGGACGCTTTGAGCTATTGGAAATACTTACCCGAACTTAGGAATAAAAAAGTTAATTGATGCCATTTTTGTCAATGCAACCTCCCGTTACTGCTTCGACTAATCTCTCTATTCTAGACCGAGAAAACTCGTCCACTTTGCATGCTTTTTACCAAATCAAAATCGTGAAAGCGTTGAGCAAAAATTAAAATTAGAACCGGTCTAGACGCCGACGGAACGAATAGTAAGTTTAACCCGTTCCGAGTCATAGAATTAAGAGTTACGTTTTTTGTCTAATGAAGAGTTGGAAACTTTTTATATAAACCTAATTTATTAATATGAACGATTACAAGAAGGAAATAAATTAACCTTTACAATTTAAAAAAGTTAACCAGTTTACACTATTTACCAGTATAAAATATTATGTTCAAAACTATGCAACAAAAATTTTAGTTTTTTACTTCGTGATTTTAGAAATCACTGGAGTAGGTAATCATGATATTTACGTTTCTCGTGAAATGATAATAATAATGAAATGTAGTAAGAACATAATAGAGACTAAACAGAATTTTCTATTGTAGCCTTGAATAATAAATCATAAGCTGACTCCTCTACGAATATCAAAGAGATCTTCAAAGTGTTCACTTAACACTGTTATTAAAGTCTCGCGTAAATAAAGAGATAAATGCGAAGCTTCGAATGACCGGAAACAGCGATGCTACAGACCGATGTTACGAGTACAACTCTGATATTATATAGATCGGATGATTCTACTACACGAAAATAGGGGACATTATGACTTCAAGTACGAATATCATAAATATGTTTTTAGAGTTTCACAGAGAAATTTTAGTTGGACACGAACGTAAGTGTACTATTTTATATCCTGATTACAACGCTGTGTGAGGAGGATGAGCGATAAAAGTAGTTGAATTCCGAAAAGCTGAGCAATTCATTCCACATTCCTTGTCTCATTTAACGTCAATGCCTCTACGCCGGTATAAAAGACCAGCCTTTGCAATTGTTTCGCCTCCAGTTCCACCAATACTGTTTTCATTATTTATTTCTCCCCAGTATTCAGGCTCAGCGACAAGCCATGATTACATTTTCACGTCAGTGTCAACCCCAAACAAAGACATCACGAGAAAGTCATCAGTCATTATCAGACCGAAGAACAATAAAATGGCGAGTCATGATCGTTAAGAGATTTTAACTACGGGGTTTGCCGGGACAGCCTCGACGCTCAACTATATATAAAGTTTCCCTAGAAAGGGTACAGAATGTGATACGTCACCTTCAATAAACCAGATAGTTATTAGCAATGTGATAATAACCAAGTAATTTTTAACTTGGTCAGCGTTGTACAACGTAAGCAGTTAAGCTGCATGTAGATTAGCGTGATGCTTTTAACTAGCGCATTGTGAACTTAGCCGAGTTACCTCTTCACAAGTATTTAACCGTTTAACTTCCAAACCAACCCACACGTACGGCTAACCGCATAAATTTAGTTAATGCCACTCAATTTGTGTACAAAATCAGCAACTCTGCTGTATTTCAATAAGGACGAAAATTGTATGAGTACTCAACTCAATCCAGTGTTACGCTGAGAACGCGTTGAGCGGAGAGACCATTAGAGCAAATGGCTTTACTACGAGCGGTGCCGCTGACGCTGCCCAAGAATCTGCGTGAACCGTTATATTGTAAGAGATTTTCGTGACGAGATGGTCGGTTCAAGTAATTGCTTACGATTTCAACTCGAGACTACCGATTTGACGACTTGTAATTGAAACTTATCGATATTCTTATCTCTGCCTTGTATATATATATGTATTTTGAATGTTTCACTTGTAAATAAATATGTATGTATCGTACTAAACTTTTGATAATAAAATTTTACGTAGTAGCAATAATGTCTGCGCATAAAAATGATTACGTACACAGACAATGGCATCTAGTTTAAGCGATAACACAAATTTATGAACCAAACTTGCACTTCAAGGTACCAAGACTAGCACGTAGGTATGTCCATGGTGGAGATGTAATAACTCGTCACGCCCCGCGGCACAACTGCTCGAGCTAGGAACGAAACGACCACGACGACTAGTTTCAACATCGTGCGATCTCGAAAAAACGACAACATCACTCATTGAACCACTTTCTAAACTCATTTCTCGATCTTTTATTCTCGGTATTGTTAGATGGATTCGACATGGAGCAGCTACTTCGCTTACAAATAGTTTTATATTACAACGCACTGCTCAATAATAGAAAAATTAAAAAATATTCGATTCCCAGCAGCGTATCATATAAAGCGCCCTATTTAGATTGAATACTACTTATGTGAAATATATACATAAGTACCTACATAACATTTTTCTGTAATTTTTTTATTTTGATGGTATTTTATTTCTGTACATTGGCAATTTAAAACTTGTAAAAATGGTCTTCAAAGATATTTTATTTAAAAACATAATTAACAGAAATGTTCAAATATGTAGTTTATACATCTGAAATAAACCTACATTGAAAATTATTATTCAGTGTTTTTGTTACAATGTTGCTTAATTTTACTCCGGCATTGTTGTGTATTTAAAACAGTTAAAAAAAATATATACTACGAAAAGATGCGCTTAATCACTTCAGGCGTGCAGCCTCAGAAAACTCGAACAATGGTCGAGAAAGTTGAAACCACTACCACGGTGTTGTCCTTTTTTGTTGTTTCCCTCCTATTGCAAATCGAATAAAGAAGGATGTTTCGTTTTTTTTTAAACATCAACAAACTAATGGAAAATAGAATTTTTGAGTGCCACAAAACGTATATTTACATTTATATTAATCAACGCCGTCACTTTATCATACATAGTTGAAATTGCGTCAGATGCGTATGCGAGATTTTGAGTGCTGAATGACATACCGTTGAGTGATACGGATCACACACTCGTTTGTGGTGCCGTGGTACGGGGACGGGGACGGGTCGACGCACTGGATAGTTTTAGTTCAGGCGATAGTGGATAAGGAACAGTAAACATGCGACAAACAAACAAAGGACGAGTTGTTTTGCTTCGTTTCACAATGGCAATATTTGCCGTGGCCGCTTTTCCGGTTCGCATTTAAGGCAATATGGCCGAACTAACTTCCGACTTTAAATATATGCGTGTTTTGATAAAATCTCAACTTTTAGCGAGCGGTACACGGCTCTGTCTGGTGAAATATATGTTTGCTTGTTTGTCCCCTACTTAGGAACACACTTTCAGTTATGAAAGTTTAGATTCAGTTAAAGTTTCGGATGGAAATAACATTTTCACTGGAGAGTGAAAATAATTCGGTTGAAACTTTTAGTTTCAATGATTCAAGTTGGTTGTGGCTTTCGTTTATGTTGAAATGAAATATTTTCATACAAATCTGTGGTACAAATTGCATTGGTAACGTCTTTGTGCCTCTACTACGCATTCGTAGCAGTGATTTTGTACATAGAACCACAACAAAATAGTTTTCGTGTAAAGTTCTCATAAACATTTTTTATTATATTGTAGGTAGTGTTATTCTTTAAAATCTCGACCTCACGTTCCACTGTTAGCGGAGTGAAGTACTGAACGCGGCTCATTAGAAACGGGCCGTGGGAAGTGGCAGCCGACGTAGTGATGTGCCCGTTGCTAATAGATATTCCATCGATATCTCTCATGATACTAAGCTAAGTGAATGAAAGAGAAACGATTGTACTGGGTGTACTGGACGATTCCATTGTACTGAATTCATTGGGCAAAAAGTGCAACCTTAATATACAAACCAAACTAGGCAAACCGACATCTTCCGATTGGAGACGAAACTCGGCACACAGCCTGAAGGATAACGACTGGATTCACAATCACATCTCTGTATGAATGACCAAGACTACCACTACTATAACTTTGCAACGTAGACCAGGCACGTGAGGTACCTACGATCGGTCACCCTCGAAGTAAGGTGTCTAGGCGTTCTAGAACTCTGTCAACCATCACATACGGTACACACAGCCAACCGAGAAACCGTTAAATAATGTCCTTGTTTAACAAACAAACCAAAAATTGTATTTGTTCATGATTCGTCTTGAAAAAAATTCATAATTCAACATGTTCTTGAGCGAATTGGCTTGGATATAAAAAGAATAATAGAAGTGCCTAATAAATGATCGCCAATGCATAGTATACCTTTATGTTATTGCATGGACGAAAACATCGATAAATCTAACGAAGGTGGGGGACATTGAAAGTAGTGTTCTAATTGTAGTACATTTACAAAACATTAGCGGCCGCGCAGTCGGTGAATACAAGTCTCAGCTACTCGTAAGCGAGAAACTAACATTAAAATAACAGCAATTTCAAATTTCTAAAGTAAACAAAGCTGAAATACTTTGCCCACTAAACCACTATTAAATAAGGAATCTTTGTAATGGGGAGAAAACACCAAAGTAATTCGTGTACATGTACATATAAAAACAATATAATTGATATTTATTTTACCCACGTGTGGCAGAGGGACAACATTAAGGAAGTTTTTTTCCGATTTAGACTATGTGTTTGATGATATGAATTTACGTGTGAATGAATGGGAATATACTTACTACTTCAAACCTTAACAAGATTCAAAATAAATCTACGTACTTAGGAAATGTGGGGAATGTAGAGAAATTAGTAACGCTATTCTATTTGCAGTGCAACGTTTACAAATATCAGCGACCGCGAACGCGTGAACACATGAACGCTCAGCGAATACGGCTCTTGGTATGTATGTGTATAAGACCGTAGTATGTATATAGAAGCAATCGTTACGAATATGATACTGAAGGAACACAAAAAATTATAAATCCCCGTATGATTTAACTTTCAAGCTGCTCTCACTTCTTCACGCACAAGTAAGATGTTCTTATTAGCGGTATACAATTAACTGCAATTATTTTTATAACGGATTCACGTTTTTTAATAATAAATTAAACACTAAAAGATTTTTCATTTCACTGTAAATACATTTGGAGGATTTAAGAAAAGTCAAAATATCATTACTTTTACAGACAAGTATTCCAAACAGAGTACAAGGCATAAGGTATTATAATGTGGATAATACTCGTAAGAATGTCTGTCAGCATTTAGAACTAAATTAATACTTTAGGTTGTAAATAGTTAATAAAATACTCAAATAAATTGAATTTTCCCTAACAGAAAATAGTGATTCGGATTTCTACCGTGAATATGGTTGTAAATTGATTAGCTTCTTTAGAAAGTCAATCAGTTTTAAATTACTATCATACTTCATACGTATAACTTCAGTGTCTGGTATTTGATAAATGTCTTTCCAAACACATTTTTTTAAAATTCACGCTCAAACACCAGTAGCACTCGATATACGATTCTCTCTATAATTAAACCAACAATAGACAATGTGAAGTACATTTTATGCTATAAATGCGCATGTAAACGGTTTTAATGAGAAGGGCAATTAAAAATGGATGACAATTAGAGGAACGTGAATGGTGGAGCTATTTATCTTGCAGAGGAAAAGTAAGAAGTTTACAATATGCAAAGTGGTTCGTTAGTTGTGGGACCGAGTTTTTAAAAAGAGGCGTCTAATTTTACCATAATATTTGATGATTCCACCTTATACACATCCTATGCTGAAAATGATAAAAATTTCAAATTTGTCAATGGGCAACAAAGAGAAAAGAACTGGACATACCTACCTAAAGCGGTGTACATATTGAACATAAAAAAAAATTATAATACATGTACTTAAAACGGAAATTGTTGTCGAATTTTTTCTCACATTTGGTTGAAAGTTTTACAATAAACAACAGAAATTTCAATAATCCGCATGGATTAATCCAGTTAAATATTATAAATGCGAAAGAAAGTGTGTTTCATTATCCATCTTTCACATTAGAACGGAGGAACGGATATGATTTTTGACAGGGCGACAGTTGAAGGGCTGGGAAGCGCCAAATAATTCATTTCTACAGAGAAATACGTTTAATCAAACAAGCGCTAAAGATGGCGTTACGTGCGCCACAACGATATGACCTGTGAGCAAACAAAATCTTTAGACCGTCCGGGCGAAATCTCGGTGCAGCTAGTATTATTATAAATTAACTGTAAAAACGAACGATAAAGTAAGGAGATATTTGTAATAAAGCACCATTTCTGATGCCTAACATGTTAGTCTATAGATTTTAATATTACGTATGTGAGTTGGCGTACACAATAAGAAAGACAGCTTCACATTTTTAAGTAAGGTCGTTACTTTTTATTGATGTCGGTCGGCTGAGCGCGGTCTCAGCGGACTCCCAAACGAGCGACGATGGACAAGTATTTTTTTATGAAATAATTCTGTTTTGAATGAGAATGAAAAATTCCTCGAGCGCTTTTCATATTCCCAGTGACATAAATTTTGTCTCATCCACAGAGCTATTTGTACTTCCATAAAATTTTGCAGAACGTCTCATATCGGATAACTGGCACTGCATTTCGACTCACAAAACGATTATACATTACGCTAACTGTTTTCACCTGATTCCGATTGGAACTGATCCAATTCTTCTGCTGGAAAAAGAGAATTTTAAAGTACATCGGCTAGATGTTGCCGCCTTGTTTAATTACGAATGATTGACGAGGTACAAAATATATTTGTCTATGCATATCTCCTCCATATCATGTTTGTCTTTGTCTTAAAAATTCCCATAGTAATTATTATTTTGCTTGCAATGTGTTCATTATTACTATTTTGCTTATATCTTTTCATTTTTATTCCTTCTTAGACTGTTTTCAACAATTTAGAATAATTCTTACATAAATTCTCCTAGATTAGAATACCAAATGTCTTCAATGTTTATTACGCAAGTCGATTAAAATTTTATCGCGTTAAAGAACCAGGGATATCTTCAAAATTTTACAGCTGGTTGGTTAATGTTATCGCGAAATATATAAAATTTAGTACACCACCATTATTTTATGTCCATGTGCCGTTAAAACTAGTCTTGCGTCGGTAGCGCGACGAGTACCAACAGCATTTTGCAGTAATCCGAGTCTACGATCAATATACGTAAGTACAATAAATGCAATTGGATTGAAGACTGCTGACTTACGTTGCAGGAATAGCATTGCAACTGATAGGTTCTAACCAATATTCTGTTTTATTTTATAGCCGTAGCTTACTGTTAATTGATGAATATTGAAATGATAGCAAGCTGAAAATAATAACAACAACAAGATATAAAAATAAAATTACAAAATTGGACATTTACTTTGATCTACGTGTAAATATTTGATGCGGAATACCTACTCTGCCTTTCGTGTATATGGTGGGTATGGGCGTTTCGTGTATCAAAATATCCCACGCTTTTTTGTATATTTTCGGTGACAATCGTAAATGAAATATTAATCTGTACTCATAATGCACACAGACGCGGCGAATCGTTTATTTCTAGTCTATTTTCGCGTCGTCTCGTTGACCCCTCATAACTCTATAACTAATGTCGCAATCGGAATCTAAACTGCAGCATTACTACTTTCATCGGAAAATACCGCGAATAATTAAAATAAATCATTGGGTATATTTAAATTGCATCGTACGCATTTAACGTTTTACCGTGCACTCACACGTTTAACGAAATCGGATCAGCCTGTATATAAATTACGCCAGTCGTCATGTTTGAATAGGTTATAAGTACATAGAGATAACAAATAAATTCATGCAACAAAGACATGGTAGAAATCGATTTACTAGTTCTGCTTGGATCCTATTTGAGTAAATCACTTGAAAGTAGAGTAACTCGTACCTCGCAGACTGCCTAGCCATGACTAAGTCGGAGAATGTTTGTATAATGTACATTATACGGGACGAACGTATTTGCCGCTTTAAAATTAGGACGACATCGCCGTATATTTATTACCTGGTCATTAACTCCCTAATTTTATACAACAACAATTTTCATAGTGAGTTTCACACAAATAAATGTCAAAAATAATTTACTGTGGCAATATTTTAAAAAATTCACGTATGTATAATTATATCACAAATATGTTAGGTCTTAACTAATTCGACTGTTTTTATTACTGTCTTCGAGTCGGCAATAGATATGTGTAATTTTATTAATTACACCACCGGGGCCATTTAGTAGTAAGTTATCTACAACAAGAACACATTGAAAGCCTCAATAAATAGTAACACTAAATGGTGGAATCGAGATAAATTCTCCGCAACAGATTGTAATCACTAAGAGGCTGAGAAATTTCCGATATAATGCTGGCCGTTTTGTGTGAACCGCACCATTGAGGGAGTAACAATAATATATACCTTTTAGTTAGCGAAGTTCCCTAAGAAAATACCGAAAGGAAGCCGAGGGAGACTAAGAGCGACGGGGAATAACTTGAGGGATGTGTTGTTATTGCTGAGTGAGTTAAAAATACTTAAATTATTTTAGATTACAAGGAGGATTATTGAACATGGAATAATTTATGAAATATAGGTCTTTTACAACTGCCATTCATTCGCCCATTTTTTAGTAGGTACATTCTTGTTAGAAAAGGTCATTAGAATATAGGTATTAGGACGTAGCGACTAAAGAAAACGAAATCGATGAGCCAACTATGGATAGTAAGTAAAGCCAAGAATGGTCGAGGTCGTCTATTACTAAAAAATATAAAAGCATCTGGCCGGAGGAAACGGCAGATGTCGGACATCAAGACGTTATGGAGGGTAATCCGGCTCACATGGCAAAACGATCGGGTGTTTTTCGTATCGACGACGATATAATACGGGTATCATTTAGCCCGGCGTTTCTTAACCGGGTCTCTTCGGACCCGCGATACCTACGCGGACATATTTCACGGATATGACAAAATTGTAGCAACACAAATCTCACTATACCAAAAGGGTTATTTATTTATTTTTCTATCGCCTGTCGCTTTAACTGGCGATCCAGTTCTGACAGATTGTAGGTTTTAATCGGCTATGACATATAACTGGATGTTAGCTTCGCTTCACCCGCGTGGTCAAAAGAATTTATTTAACACGGAAATATATTGTAATTTTAAAAGACACATACAAACGATTGTGCTCATTACAAACTTTTGTCCCGGCTGGGAATCGAACTCACGACCTCCGGTTGTAATCCGGGTCTAACCACTCAACCACGAGGTCAGTGACGTCACTACGGCAATTTATATGCCATTATCAAAATCGATTCCATCATTAATTCACCATTATAATGCTGATTCACAGCTCAATCCAACAACACAAGCGGCGGCTGGTCTAGTCTAGACTGATAGCTTCTAGGCTATTAATCACTGCTTTTTGTACTGCACTTAGCATAATTGCTGCATCCAGTATCGAAGTAGATGCTTGTCCTTAGATTAGTGAAGGTTTAGAAAAAGGCACACAGTCAATAACTCAAAAGTAGATTTAGTTAGATACTGTCTCGCGATAAGCGCAAAAGTTACTTTGGCAATTGAAAAATTAGACAATAATTTCATCCTCAAGTTCGAAATTTTACACTTCTTCACCAATTTCTTCTCTGAGTTCGTACTATGAACGAACAGAAAGCAACAGAAAGTCTTTGCAACGATTGAATCATGTTAAACTACATTTTTATTAATAAAATTTGACTGCCTCGTTGGTCGGGCGGTTGCTAGCGCGACTGCCGATCGGGAGGTCCTGGGTTCAAATCCCG
>DWDX01001583.1:0-18063 GCA_018245675.1 Agara michaeli | reverse complement strand
TTACACTTTTTTTATTTTCATATTATTATCATTACTATTTTGAACACGCGGGCGAAGCCGGGGTTAACAGCTAGTAAATAATATCCAGACGCGTATTGTATACGGTAGGTGAAGCACATTGTGAAGTTTACTGAAAACAAATCTCACCGCTTCTATTTATCCGCGGGGTTGTTTTCACTTTTGAAAACGTTCACGATAACAGTTCATTCTGTACGCCGCAGTATATTATACAGAATGTAACTAGACATGTTATTCATGTACAAAACATATGATGTTCTAAATGGATCCGCGAAAAGAATAACATTTCATTATAAATTCGTACGAAACCTAGTCGTATGCAACTCGCTCGGTCGCATTCGCGTCGCAATAAAAATGAAAGAGCCGCGCGCACCATGAACGCGGCACACAGTAATTACTTAACATCTAGTTATAAATCGTCTAGTTAACGTCAAGTTAACATCTAGTTAACGTCAAGTTAACATCTAGTTAACGTCAAGCTAACATCTAGTTAACGTCGAGCGAAAAAAAAACGGCCGAAATATGGAACAGCTGTTTCAAACTTTCGGTACATGAATAACGTATTTAAACGACTACAATGAAGAGAATAATAATAAATTATCAACTACGTTATCATCATCATCTTTGTTAGCATAGCCATCATCATCATTGAGCCTAGTATCGCTATCCTGTCGGGTACAGAGGTCTTCTCAGAATAAGATTGGTTTAAAGCGTCTAGCATACTTTGGCAGATTTTCCTTCACCTTTATGACTAGCGATATTAAAAATATATTTTATACCTTTGCATAACTAGAAGTCGGGGTCAGTTTTTGAACCCCAGACCACCGGCGTAAATGAATTTTAAACTAATCTTGAATCCATAAGTCAACGAATAAAAAAATATGACCGGGATTTCAAGTAATCACTTCAAATAATGACTAGAAGAAGAAGGATGAAAGAAAATTATTATAAAAATATATTACGAAAATGGATAATAACCGTCTAATCATTTACATGTTATTTACAGATAAGGACTGTGTTTTGTCCTTAATATAAAAATTACAAACAGCGATGTATCTATTGCCGCTAAGAGGACCATCACCATACGGTGTAAATAGGATCCCACTTTAAAAAATGAGCTTTTTCACTTATATTTATAACTCTTTTTTTTTTTTTTTCTTTTATTTTGTACACACAAACATATTACAGTAACAATTATAGTATAAAAGAGTACACGGGCACAACTTATTCGAATAGCGCACGAATCGCTACCGTGAACACTGCAGTCTACGCTTATTGTAAAATATACGGTTATATATCGGTCTACATCTACGTCTGTATATCTGACGCCTAAGCCCCCAGTCTCCTCGCACAACTGTGACATGGAGAATACCCGATTCTACAACGGCACAGCTACTATAGGCACGTTCCATCGTCACATTCATTTTGGTCATATCTACTTTGTAATTGTTTTTCAATCGATTGTTACAAAATAAAATTGATTACTTATCAATGCCAATCTCTGCAAATGTACGAGATACATAGATAGGTGGGTGGATTGGCTCGAAGCCAAGACAACGTATATAATTACGAAGGCATCATAACAGACGCGTGCACAACTTCCGTTCGCCATCCTAAACATGTCGAAGACCACGCGAATATGGTGCGTTTTATTGCGAAAGCAATAATGCTTATATTTGCACAACAAGACCGCCAGTGCGATAAACACATGGAGAATAACAGAACGGCGAAGCTTAATTCGAAGCAGCAAGGAACAAATTCGTATGCTACGCGTACGGACACGACGTAATTACGGGAACTCGGTACTTGCAGAGTCACCGAGGCTATTGCGGCGACTAAATTAAGAGATGATTATCTCTCAACAATGCCCCGCGGCATTGAACAACCCGTCATGAGCGGCTGGTACGGCGAGCAAATTTTAAGAAGGTACATCTCTTAAAGATCGCCTAAAGGCTATCTTCAGATAAGATGCTGCAGAGAGATTAAGGTGTCACACTCTCTTCGGTGGAGAGTAGGTACTTCAACAATCTTTGAGGTAAATTTATTGTAACAAAGGAGAGGGTGAGTCATCTTATAATAAGACTGCATTGTTATAATTACCCGAGAGGTATTTATTGAAACAGATTAAAAACAGGATAGATGGCGATATGGTGTGGTTGATTTATATTTCTAATGTTCATAATTTACATAGCAACAAGTATTTGAACAATTCTGAAACTAGCAGGTCAATTGATGAAACAGACAACAATTAAAACAATGACAACGAGAGGCATCAATTAAAAATAAAAGATTAAAAAAAAATAATTAATTAATTAAATAATTTAAAACAGACACTTTACCTTAATCAGATTTCGACGCTACATCACATACACATGTGTCAAACATAAACAAATATAACATGCCACATGATTCATTAAGGTGTACAAACAAAAGTAATGATATAGGTACTATCATTGCAATTTGGTGTCTACAGTGAGGTACATAGTTTTTCGAATGATTAATTCTCAATCATCGACAGTATAATCAAAATTAAAAAAGCAAACACGATTTCAACGAGACAGATAAAAAAATAACAAAAAAAAGTCTCATTAATGTGCGCTGTGGGAATGACCAAGATAACATAAACGTGAAACAGCTAAAAACAAAAACAGCTCTCTTTAAGTAACCGCACTCGAGAATTATGTTACGCGACGGTCGTTATCGTAGAAGCGAGTACCAGGGATGTAGTAACAATCAGGAGGCTTGGCTCGAGGCCAACGAGCTCCTCTCTCTATCGAATGCTACGTCATTTTACGCGTGTACGCACGCATTCATTCATTATCGGCTCTACGTAAATGTTATACAACAATCGTATGATCCCTCTCATCGGAACGGCATTAAGTTGCGTTGCGATTCAATCAACTAGTGTACATAGTCGTCGAGATAACCTTTAAGTTCATCTGTGCTCAAACAATTTGCAAACAATTATATTTTTATTAATGACCATCATGAATTTGGTTACGTATTCATTGCTAGTAGACAGAGATACCATTTGGCGGCTTATATTTTTAAATGTAGAAATAAATATTAATATTGAACTCGACCTTAATAATATAACAACCTTAATATGCAGTAAGCATTTGAACAATTCGAAAATATAATAGAAAGTCGAGACTACCAAAAAAATATAATGCAGGCGAATTTTACCTTTCATATTCAAAGCGCAAAACCTTAACGTGATTTCAAATACATATCTTAACGCATTATGTGAGTGGGGAAACTTTTAATTAAGTGGCAAACAGCGTGTACAGCCTCATGGCTCCAGACAAAAAACGCTTGCAGCGCATTTTTTGTTATGTCTGGAGCGTTTTTGAATGGGAGAGAAATTCATTCTAGCCTTTACGTTGGCTTGATACCTTCGTGCCGTTAAAAGACTCGTCTGGATTATGCGTAATGTTAGCAACTGCGGCTTCACAAGCTTACGTTGCATGTTGCGAATCGAACGAGCGAAACGGTGAACGGTTAAAATCGGCAATCCTTTACGTAATTTCGAAAAAAGCCCGCATGTTACGTTCATATTTGTCGGAGACTACTGGCTACCCGAGGTGACTGGCTGGATATTGGCACGTGACGTTTTTGTCAGAGGAGAAAATAGTGAAAAAACAACAGACGATCATTCAGGTGACAAGTGGTAAATAAATATGGCGTAGGAAGTCAAGAGGAATTTGGATTATTTATTTATTTTCGACACAACCCTTCTGAGCGATTTTTCACCTATGTACGGTCACACAGAGTTGCTTATCGCACATCGACACACCGTTACGTTTACTTACTGCGTATCATATTTAAGTTTCTACACTCGTTCGGCAATTGATGAATCTTTTGCCGCGCCTGTATCGGAACGTGATGACCGTCCAGCTCGCGAGTGCAAAAATGTCGCGTTGATCACAGTGTCAAGGGGTAAACGGCTTCTGAACGCTTGCAAAACCGCATTCCGCGGGCACGCTACCAGCTGCAGCAACAGCGAACGCATCGGATTGTATAACAGTTGATCCGGCACGGTCCGATTTAGATATCACGCCGATATGAGCGTTCGCATACGTCGGTAGCGGACATCGATGCGAAACAGAGCGTGGAGGGCGAGGCGAGTTCGAACGCCGCAGGACCGGTGGCAATGAGTACAACGCGAAAATTTAAACGAACAACGTTGAACACACAACTAGAATATTTGGTGTGAGGATATTTGTGAAGTGAAACTTCTATGCGGTAAAACTCTTACGGATGAAACGACACGTGAACTGTGGGACGTTTTTGTTCAAGAAGAGGGAGAGAGAGCGATTGAGAGAGTTATTTTTGTTCATTTATAATTTTTTGTGTCAATTCGTTTGAAGGTCGGGGACATTTTAATATTTACGAATAACAATTGGCATTCTAATTTGCCACTCGTTATTTGAGAATTGAATTATACTATTTTTAATTTAAAAATTAAAGATTTAAACATTCGTTCGCCAAAGAAGTTTCACTTCTGACATGTACTTTGTGCGCAGGTATTTTTTTTTTTACATAAAAGTAACACGCTGCTACACATAAAACTAACACCGCTCATTGAAATATCATTTGTATGGAGTATCATTACTTCTAAAGTTATTTCACTGGCTTATATTTCAATAGATCAATTAATATAAACGTTCTTAGTACAGAAGCAAATTAGTGTTGTTTATTTAATGTATCAGAAAAACGTGCATACGAAATTGGTTTAAATTTCACAATGAAAAAAAAAACAAGTAAACCAGTACAGTCCGGTCAGGAGTCTTTCTATGTAGCAACAGAGTTGATACACTTTGATATATAACCAATACAGAGGTAAACGGATCGAATGCGGCAGTACCTACTGACTTGTCTATTCTGTGTTCCAACTTGATTTATTGTCATTGTAACCGTGATGTGGGCAACCTATAGAAAGTCATAAGTTAAAGTAGTTATCCACAACTAAATGCATAGTACTTGAAGTAATAAAATAAATAAATCCTTCCGTAGAGGGAGGGACTGTTCCAAACAGCTAAAAAAGAAATTCGAAACCGAAAGTTTCCTAGTTAAAACTCCAGTTAAGTTACTTTGTACTTTATATAAATACATACAAAACTTTTGATATTAACATGGAAACTATGTATTATTAAGCTATCCCCTGTTTGTTCATTTTTACTTTGAAATTCTCATTTAAGCCAATGGAGTTAACGTTAATTAAAAACAATAAAAGAAACTAAAGTGCTCGTGGAGAACAATTTTAAATGTCCCCGCGGAGCTACCCATATAAATATAACGGAAATTACTTGACTAGAATTTGTGTTAAAAACTGTTGTATCGTTAAAACTGCGACGCGACAAACCTGGCTTCCGCCTTGTTCAGCGCGAATGGACAAAGCCAGCGGGGCAGTGAGCACGAAAGGCGGCTAAAAAAAATTGACACCTAAATTAAACCAATGCAAATCATCGAAGTCACGTTCGCTAATGTCCGCCTAATTTACAATTATTCCCGATGGACTTGAAACGTATTTTTTTCCATCAGCACGCTCGACTTGCGTCCTCTCCGACGAGGTCGCGCAGCCACCTTGACGACGAACATTTGTCATTAGTTTCCTATTCGCGCTAAAGGCATTTACGTTGATTAATGATTTGAAATCAATTAAACCCTATTTCATTTTTTATTTAAGCGACATTTAAATATATAGGTGTTTAACGACCGCATTGTTCGCTCTAAGAACTTAAAAACAATAAATATCAATATCAAATTAAACGTGAAATTTTTAAACTTTCATCAAAGAAAATAATAAAGACTTTAACGGGAACGAAAGCTGAAATGAAGTTGAATTTTGGTTACATTACACGATGTTGTGGTACTCAAATATTAACGATAATAGCTTAGCTCACTTAGCGACCGAAAATATAATACTGTTAAATATAATATTTAGCGCGACTGAGGATACACCAGTTACGGATAGCTTTACCGCCCACGCTGTTATCAAATTAGATGTTTGAAGGGTAAAAATTCTCGGGCGAACAGTAAACGTTAATTACTTAACTAGAAACGAAAATGTCAGTTTCAGAAGCGTTTAAAACAGAAACATTTAAAAACTTCGCCGTTAAGAGAGGATCCTTTAAACACAGTGGCAATTTTAACGATAATATAGTCAAAGGAGCGGCGCACCGTCCAATCTTTTTAATTAATGGACTGCGAATAAAGGGAGGAGTTTATTCTTACTTCGGCTTCATTAATTAATGGAGCTCTTGCGAATGGCATGAATGAAACGGCGCCATTGTAATGACCATCCACGGCCTACACAAACGTGTAGATTGAACGATGAAAGTGTAACAAATGTCTGTTACGATCACTCGAATAGCTAAACGACACGAAATCTACAATGCCAGCGAAATTCAGTACAATTTTCATAGTACTACAAATACACATACCATTGCCCTGATACATAAAATGTGTTCACGCCTGATAGTTTTTCTCCAGCAACTTCATGCTGCGACAGACGTGTTTTGACATTACACATTTGACACTGGCGCCACGCTAGTAGCGTGTCTCCGCCATTTTTGTCTTCGGTCTTCTGGAACGCATCTTCATCGATCAATAATTCACTGATCTTATATCGAGAGGTGTATACCCAGATCTAATTGAGAACACAGGCTTATGGTTGTCTGGTCCTAGTTTTTTATAACAGCCTGAGTGTCAAACTTGAAAATAAATTCTGATCTGCCCGAAATCAAGTCTAACTTAGCCACGAATAATTTTGAACCAATAATCAACTTTTCAAAGTATTTAAGTTTTAATGAACTAAAGAGATCGTTTGCATACGTTTTAAGATTCAAAAATAATTTACTAAGCACTAAATGAAATATGTTATCATTACGTCCATTTTTTGATGCACCTGTTACTCGAGTCGGTGGTCGAAGTCAAGCTTCCAATTTTAATTATGACCAGAGGCATCCCGTACTTCTACAATCTAGTAGTCATTTTACTTGATATTTTTTTGAATATACCCCACAAACAAAAATTTGCATGCGAGTCCGCTACTGCTAATGTCGGTACTTCGCGAAACCATATTGTCTATAAACGGTAGGAATCTTAGTCGCCGTACGGTTTACAGCTGTGTCACGTCGCAGACGTCACCTGGGTAGGAGACGATACACCCCATGATGGGAAATTTACCTAACAAGAGAGTAACAGTAGATTTTCCTTTCAAGTCTCTTGGAATAGATTTTGCCGGTCCATTTTGCATGGTCAATCGAAAAGGACAGGGATCCGGAGTAATGAAATGTTACCTTTGCTTCGTTTTGAAACAAAATGTTTAGAACAGAATGTTATACACATTACTTAACGAAAATGGAATTTTCAATCATAACATACGAGTATATAACAATACTGTACGTACCAGCTATCTATTTGTTTATTTGTTACACAAGACAAAATCTTCTATCGATTAAATATGAAGCATTAAATCGTAAAAATGAAACAATATAGGGGTCACCTCTCGACGTGAGAAACAAAAAAAAAATATCACTTTACTTATCTAAAGATATGCCCAACCAAGTCGGATCGGTCGATTATCTCCGACGGCGGACTTATTGTGGGAAGTCCATTGCCACTCGCCACTCATTGTGTCCAATTGACGATGTCAATGTCATAATGTGTTCGTTCCACTGATACTGTAGTAATTCGTGTAATACGTGATCCGCTGTTGTTGTCGACGATTTGTTTATTGTAACCGTTTGCGCGTGAAATGTGCCGCCCGTAATAATAATATAACTAGACAACATTTCGTACAACAGGTTCCATTGAACGAATACAATCTATACAATTGTTACAATGTTTACTCGCTTTCGCCGCAATACAAAAGGCCTCTTGTGAAATAGCTGTACCTACACATATTCGCCGAAATAGTTAACGGGAATGTGTACGTGCGAAATCGGGACGAGGTTATTCATAAGCGACACACTCAAATCTCCACCCATCCGTAATTCTGTACGCCCGCGCCCTACGATACGAGAGGTTATGAAAAGGTGGAAAATGTGCTAGTATCCCACAGACGTTTAAAAAGTCCATTCACGCAGCGATGAACAACAAGTTTGTTTTCAGAGATGTAGGTACACTATTTTGGGGAAAGTCTGACAAGGGCTTAAAGGATAGCGATTTTTTAGACGAAGAGAAGAATTATTATTTACCAATGAGAGCAAAAATATTTACAGAAACCCAGCAGAACGTTGGATTAAATTTCGTGTCCATAATGCAGACACACAAGATATTCGTACACCAGACACAAACGTAAAGAAGAGATAATAAGAGTTATATAATTTCGCTTCACTGTTAGTGTTGCGTTGTAGCATTGAACTTGTTCAATTCGTTGATAGTAGTCGTCGTGGGTGAGATATGTCCTTCACCGTCACAAAGCGACGAGATAAGAAGAGAACAATTTGGGCGTAATGGTTACGGTTTTATGCGAAAATTGACGGTGGGGGGGACCAGCGGTCGGCGGATGCGATGGTCAACTGGCTAAATTTGAATTTATGCGTCCGGTCGACGTGTATTACTGTTACTGGCGAGTTTGCTGTTGCTTATTGCTGAGTTATCGAGAATGTGATGGAAATATATACCTATTCTTAGGATAGAATGAGACGTAGATATAAAGTAATTGACACGGTAATATGTAATTGTACGTCTAAAGCCAGGGAATCGATATCGGATCGTTTCGGCAATCGTAAAACATTCTCGAGATAATAATTAGCGAAGTGGAAAAGCGACTGGTACGGAAAACATCAAATGCCAACTGACTGCATCGACTTTCATTTTCAAGAGCGCACTGGTTCGACGTTGCGGTGGAGGAAAAATGACGTAACCTTGATTCAGGCTACCGTGGAAAACATTTCAAATATGCACCCGGAAGTCTTATTATACAGGATTAATTCGAACGCAAGGTAGAATTTTAACAACTGTAGGTACTATTCTTTTCTACTGCTACAATCATAATGACAGCTTCAATTGTAGTAACTACATTTATTTACCACGACTAAGCGAATGGACCGAGTAGAGAGAAAATGAAAAGATTTATCAATCTAGTGAACACTGAGGCATCCGACTTCAAAAGATTTAACGAGGACCGCAAAATACCTCGACTAACTAAATTGGTCTATGTAGGTTCATGATAATTCCTCGGCGATAAAATTGCTCCGTATGGAGGATAAAACGAATTAACGACTAGTCATGTTACTAGTAACTGGCTCGTTTAGATTATTACATAATATCGGCGCAAAGATTTCATTCCGTATGCCTTTCAATAAGAATACCATTAAGTAATTCTAGTTCAGTATAATTAATTCAATTTGATCATGAATTTGAGATATGAGATATGGGACGTAGATACATAGATGAATCTTTATTTTGGTAACAAATCATTTGACGTTCGATCTTATTATAACAAAAAGTCATAAACTCAAACATGTTTTGACTGCAAATTTTACAATTAACTTCAAGAGTGAAGTTTATTTGAAAAGTTACCTAGAGAAGAGCAAAGTAGAATAAGTGGGTAAAAGTCTTGCAAACATTTAGTCTCCGTGGAAACAGATGTTGGTAGCGTTTATTTCAGACGGCAAGACGTGGACGAGAAGATAAAACTTCGATTTATTCACCGGTACGCGAGAGCGAAAACTTCGGTATAAATCCAGACAAACTTGTTCCCTGTAGAACACTTAAACTTCCACATTTAGAAAAATCGCCTGTAATGCTTGAATTTACCGAGCTTCTTAAAGCTATTTGTTTTAAGTTATCTGTATATATTTCATCCATACTAGTATTATAAATGCGAAAGTAACTGCATGTCCGTCTGTTTGTTACGATATTACGGTCGAAACGCTTGGCCGATTGTAACGAAACTTATAACGGGTATAGTTTAACATCTGGCAGTGAATATGGGATATCTTTTATTCCTATATTTCCACTGGATCGTAATCTACGAGAGTAACACCGCGGGTCATATATCTAGTCGCTAGTCGTATATAAAGCAAATTAAACTAACTTTAATATATACAAAAAGAAACTACATCGATATAATGTAGAACAAAATATAATTCATGTTTTAAAATTTTTCCTAAATGCTAAGCTTTCTATATTTCTGTAAGAATTTATTATGAAAGAATACACTTCAAATGTCAGTAAGTAATAGTTACTTACTATAAAACTAGATAGTAATATAAAATAGAGTACCAATTGCAGAGAAACGTGTGCGATAAATTGAACACCGCAAGGAAATGATGACAGTGTAACGTCTGCCACACATCAGAAGACTATTCCTAAGCGCTTACAAAGTCTGGTGTAGAGCATTTCTATCTCTTCTAAGGCGCACAAACACATCTTCGACACAAATTCAATTTCCATCAACGCGCTGGGAGATTCTTTATGTATCTACCTCTCTACGCCTTAGTGGCCGTACAGCGTCTCTATGCGAACGCAAGCGGAGTTGTAAATAAAATACCTACTGGCAAAATGATGCCCCAGGGGGTTGGAGGAGCCCGTACATCCACAGTTTACGGGTTGGGCGGTGATGGTTTACGATTAGTCGGCAAGGCGCCAGTGAAACCAATTTCGATTGAATTATAACCACGCGTGTATTTTAAAGGGATTAATTCGCAATAAGACTGAGAGGGTAGCGCGGTTAGATGTTTCATGAAGAATTATATCATCCGCTTCTATAAATACTAAGTGTTGTTTGATAATCATGTTTCTTTGAAAATCCTTAACGCGGGAGGGAGAGAGAAACGCGAAACGCCGTCATAAAGATTTCGTTGGCATAGTGCCAAGTTATTTTATGGATTGTAAAATATTACGTTCCCAGTACAATGTGCTTTAAGCTAACGTCGCAAATTAAGTTAGTCGAGGGTTTCAGACGTCAGATTAAACACCATAAATATTTAATGTTTTATTATACATTATGAAATATTTTTAGAGCTGATATTGAAAATATTTTAAGACAAGGTTAATACACGTCATACACGTAAAAAGAAAACATCTACGTGAATACTTTGAATTCAAATACATGGTACAAAATTATATAAAACGTCGAAGCAAAACGAAGGGTTAATGAACTTCATCACTATTCAAAGACATTGTTAACAAATTTAGTCACGTTAATCACCTTTAGAAGACTACCGTGCATATGTAGGCAGTTGTCGGAAGTTAATTCCACTTAATCCAGTGCACGTGTTAACGGTCATGACAAACTGACGTATTGAGATGATAATTAGGACGCGTGAAAGACACGAGATGAGGAGTGTGTAGACTCTAGAGAGTTATATAAAATATCAATGTATAAATATGTACTAGATCGGATGCTTATTAAAAAGTGATTTTTCAGTCATTCCAAGTTCCTTTAGTGGTTTTAATAAAGCATGTAAAGAATATGGTTTTTTTTCATTCATATTTTATGAAGCTTTAATAATCGTATTCACATCACACGAGCATCGGGTCATATGAACAACGGCAGACAATGCGAGTGTTTCAGGAGGAGAGACGTTGTCGCCTTTCATTGGGAGTACGTGACAGACAGACAGACGCTTGATACTCGTGCTGTTGTGTGTTTGTCGTTCAGATAACCATCGCTTGAATTGTAACTGACGTCTTGATGGCCGAGGCGTGAACACAATTTACATTACAATTGTAATACAATTAAGGTTCGACTCCATTCTGTGCATTCTTTTGACAAAACGTTAATGTTTATTGGATAACAGTAGAGTATATTGGTCAAAATGATACGATACGCATTTGAGCGGAGTTAAACATATTATTATTAATTAAAGTATGTTAGTGAATCGATTATTGATTAGAATATTTAAAGGACGACAAACGGTCATAGCAGTAATCGACTCTAAACAGAACAAACATTAATGAGCAGCAGTTGAAAATGTATTGTTGCTGCCCATAACGTGTATGTAGGACCCGTTTAGTGCGTAATCGGTCTAATCTAAAAACAGCAAATTCCTAAAGCCAGCGTACATGTGTATTCGTCAGCAATTACTAATACCGACGATAACTTAGCGTGAATGAGTAATAAGATACCGTATGCAACACACGTGTAATGCTACAGTTCATACAAAACACTCAGCTTGACTGTATATTTTATAGCGATGAATTCCTAGATTCCACGCTTACGTTACATAATTTGCGTCAACTATTAATTTTGGACGTTTAAAAATCACATATCTCGATAAGCTTTATCGTGATTTTTTTAATATACATGTTCAGATAAGTCGCCTTTTGCACCATCTCCGATTCTGTGTATTGACAAGTACGCACTGAGCAACAATAGTGGTCAAAGGATAGGTCCTTGCGGGATCCCAGAGTTCTTGTGCAATTCAGTTGGTCAACGCTTAATACATACTTAGGCTATGCGTTCATGATTAACATTCAATTGTGCGCTGTCGACGTCCTTGCGCACTTCGGGTAAATGCTACGCGTATTGCACCAGACTGAGCTGAACGCAGCTTAGGGCCGACAAATAGATTGAATTCTCAGATGACGAGGTAATAAATTTATTTTATTGTATCAACGTTAAGAATTAACCTTGGCCGTCAAATGGATAATTTCATTAATTTTATATTTAGCCATTCTCGGATATATCACAATTGCTTTTGTATTCACTTATTGTGTTGTTAAATGGATAGCTATATATAACAAGTGTTATGTATTTGTGCAAATAAACGTCCTTGGCTTTGTCTTTGTAAATAAATCGTAGGATTTAAAGAGACTAGAATATTGAAATGTAGACAATAAAAGAGACTTTTAAAAGCAACATTTCTAATGTTCAATGCCACACCGAATTGGTGAGAACGTATTGTGGCACACCAAACTCATTGTATTTTTATATTTGTGTAAGAATTCCATGCCATTTTTGTTCTCTTATCTTTGCGCTCTAAAAAATTATGTAACGTTTTGAAATTTTTTAATAAACCCGAATTAAACTTATCTAGCTTTCATTCGATATTTTATCCCTCTGTTTTCTAGCCGTCATCTATACGTATTTTATTGAACTTTTCGAAAATATCAAAGTCTACAATGTTCGTCAGCCCTGCAATGCAGGTGACAACGTGCGGTTCGCGCTAATGACGGCCCTCTTCCCTAGATTACCGTCCGTCGCGTGGCGCGTCGTTACGGCCACCGGGGCGCCCGATTGCGCATGCTGTGTATGAGCGTGGATAACAGTCGCTTCGATAAGCCAAAGACAAAGACAAAAAAATTTATTTGCACAAATACGGAGCTTTAATTCAAGCCATATTTTGCCTTGTACGGCGTACAAAATTAATAAATAGAAGTAAGAGTATAATCATTATTTATTACTTCTAAACTATTAAACCATAATTAAAACACATGTAGGATATTAAAAAATAAACACAAAAGGTGAATCTGGTACCCAGCGTTGCATTCACCCTAACCTAACCTAAAAAAGATACAGAATTTTAATAAAACAAACTATTTACAATGTTTTCTAATAACGTTGACCGCATTTAAGTGTTTTAGCAACAATATGGAATTTAATAATATCGATACTTAGCTATGTAGTGATCTACATAGTATAAAACAAAATCGCTCTCCGCTGTCTCTATGTATGCGTAGATCTTTAAAACTACGCAACGGACTTTGATGCGGTTTTTTTTTAATGGATAGAGTGATTCGAGAGTAAGGTTTATATGTATAATAGTATATGCGCGGGACGAAGTCGCGGGCAATAGCTAGTTGCATATAAAAAACACTGTTAAGTAGGAAAAAGTGGATATAAATTTTATTACTGAGCGCATATCTTTGCGATCCCGAAAGTTTACGATGAACGTGAACGGAATCCAATCTTTAAGACGAAAATAAGGTACGGTTCAGATGGAATAAATTTGCTCCAGTAAAGGTACACTCGCTGTCTGCCCTTATGTGTTAATTGGGTACATGGAAAATAAAATTATAAATAATAATAAAATGATAACAAACTTCAGAAGCTTTACTACTTATTGTTTTTCGAATTTAATAGATTGCACGTAACACAAAATTTAATAAGGAACGACCTCTTTGCGATGTAAAGAAATGAAAATATTTAAAAACTTCATTATATAAAAAGTCTATTTTATCCAAACTAAGTTTAGGACTTCAGATGAGTTTTTTTTTGTATCAAAAGCTTGTTCTGATGAATAACTATTAGTCAGCCACAATGATCTCCATATAGTTGGATCGCGGCATAACACTGGCCAATAATAATAATTAATACAATAAGAAAACAAAATTAATAAAAATAAAAAGAAATAAAAAAATGAGAAGCGAAAAGTTTACAATTTGAAAAAAGAACAGTCTCACACGTAAAAGACAGTTTATGAATGAAACACACCGAGTGAACGTTCGTAACAATAATGATATGTAACATGTGACGTTTTTACTACACGACTCATTCACCGACGAGAGCGAAACGCGAGCAGCGTGGGCCGCACAAAGAGGACAGCGTTACGTACACCTCTGAAAGTGATACAAACCTCAAACGCTTATACAAAACGCGTAAAACCAACAGGTGAAGTACACAAACACGCCAATGTCAGGTGTAAGAATTGTGCGTACGCTTTGAAATGCGCAGGATTATACAGTTGAACATTCACGAAGCGTAGGAGTCGCAGTTACGCGGCGAGATGAAATCGGGAGTGGGATTTAATAATGATAAATAGCAGCAAATATAGCAAAATATTTTCTTATCGGTAAGTAACGTAATGAACGATGTAATTAAATGTAATGTTACAGAACGAGATAAAAAAAAGCAGAAGGTCCGAAAGCTGAGTATAAACGAACCAACATTGTAAAAGGTCAAAAGTGATAGAAACAATAAAATGTAACGCACCCCGCTAGAGCGGCGGCCGAATGAAGAGAAATCGCCGTGAAGGTTGTTTTTATGGGCGGACTAAAATAGTTCACGTCATTCGCGCCACCAATCCTTTTTGCCAGCCGTGCAATTTTATATTTGGATAGTAGCTTAAAATCAGACGTTACAATGTTTTTGAATACAATTCTCTGTCATGTCTCTGACGTTGATGTGGGCGATCTAGAGAAAAAAAGGAAAGGATAATAGAATAGAGTGAGAATGTAGCTTTCTCCATTTAAATAGGTTCCTTAAATATAAATATATATATATAGCTCAAAGGTGACTCACTGACTGACTGACACAGTGATCTATCAACGCACAGCCCAAACCACTGGACGGATCGGGCTGAAATTTGACATGCAGGTAGATGTTATAACGTAAGTATCTGCTAAGAAAGGATTTTGATCAATTCTACCCCCAAGGGGATAAAATAGGGGATGAAAGGTCTTAACGTGAGCGAAGCCGCGGGCAAAAGCTCGTTTTAATATAAGGTCGTTTGTTACTATCATGTTATGTATTGTTCCTCATGGAGTATACAGTACAATTGCTTATACTCTTAATAGTAGAACATTATTGGACCGCGTCATGCGTAGCTATCTACCGAAATTACATTGTTACTCTATTCAAAGCAAATGTCTCCATTGCTATTGTTTGGTGATTGAATAAAATATCCACACCTGTGGTCCGTATATTTTAAGCACTGAAAAACGAGTAATGTTTGTAAGTAACTATTAAGTGGTCGAGATATAAAGTAAATACCTCGTCACACTTTCCATATTCAGGTTTTTAGGTTTCAATTTTCAGGCTGTTACAGGCATTTAGGTTGTCGTATACCCTGGAGCTGTCGAGGACTTTGAAGAAAGTTGAAGGGGCTTCTTTTTAGGCACGGTTTCATTTTAGATAGCAGCTTCAGTTAGATTAGATATTCGCCGAGGTCAACCGCTAGCTTTTATAGGTGCCAGGGAGAAAAAAATATATGTTTTATACTTGCGTAGGATATTAGATTTTTGGTAATTATATTATGCTAAACTTCTATTCACATTAGGGCAACAATGGAAATACGCATTTATGTAGTGGCGTATTTTTGAAATAATTAAATTATTTGGTGCGTTATAAATAAACGTAATAACGAAATTTACTTTCAGTTTAAAGTATCGAATTTTTTGCACCTCTGTGAAACATCCAAAAATACAAATATTAAATTGCTACGACCAAATGAATGAATTGTAGAGAATCTATGGCAAGTGAAGTATATTTACTTCACTTGCCATAGATTCTCTACAATTCTCTATATGTAATAACATACATAACAGTTTTTATTGAAACATTGAGAAGCTAATAATAATTTTGTTCATTTATCGCCATGGGTTCAATAAGGGTCATGTACAATGCCAGACAACGTCTACGGAGCCTATTAAAGAATTCTATTGATATGGGTGTAGATTTAATCAGCCAGTTGGGGCCTTTAATTAATATTAATAGTACAAATATAACAAGCAAGGTCGACACACTGTGAAACGGCGGTATTAAATGAAGCATAAGCAATGGTCGCCAACGAATTGCTCATGTTGTTCGAAAATAACTTGCTAATTTTTGGTTGATATTTAATTATAACCAAAGAGGCGTCAGTTAATTGATTGTGAATTATCGCGCGCCCATCCATAACGGAATAGCGAGGCAGATTCTGCGAGTCATCAGAGGCGACCTCTTACGATATTGTTGCGTACATATGTATAAAAAAGCGAACCTCGAACGTTTTCAAAAGGGTCCGCTTTCAAATTTATCTTGACTCCGGTGACCCGCGAAATTGTCGACTTAACTTGACGAAACGATTTATTTGCGTTTAGACTTGATACTAGGCTTGTCTACGTTATATCATGCAAACGAGTTTTCGTTTGGGATTCCGTAAATAGACACCGACCCATTCAAATAGGGTTGTTAAACGTCTCTAATTTATTTTTTCTCATTCATCTAAACTAGGAGTAAAATACATATATGACATTTGTATAAAAAATGCTGAACTGTATTAATCTTAAATAATTCTTATGTTATATTTTTTATGATATTAAGAAAGTTACATTTGATGTAAATATAACCTGGAATCGTTTTACAGTAAATTAATTGTTGTAGCATTGTAATAAATTTATTATAAGGTGGCAACCCTAGGTTCAATCCTGATTGCGAATTCAAAGGAGCTCAATATATCTTTCCATCAATGTTTTTGAAGGTCCGATATGTACTATCAGAGGCTTCTCGTATTATACATGTAAAAGATCATCATAAATCATATAGAATTTACTAAAAATATGCATTAGATCCTAGGCTTAGAAAAGAATATCAGAGAAATACCTCTCGTATTGAATGTTTTCTTTCCTTGCTTGATTATTTTCTTGCATAGATTTCATGATGTTTTTCGATTGTGAAAATCGTTGATATACAAGAAAACAATTTGTGTTTTAGTCTGCAAGGTTCTCAGTGTACAGGAGTAGTAGCTGACGCGTTAATGACTTTGAATAGGACGTACACTAACTAATTAACACTACTGTTTAGGGCATTCTTAAATAATAGCTCTGGGCCTATCCCTATTATCCTATAGTCCATATATTCTATTATCAATATTTGTTGACCTAATGATGAGTATTACATTTCTAATATTTATTATTATTTAAAAAGTTACAATAATATTAAAATGCGGATAGAATTCCGTGGAGTTGATAACGAATATCAGCGCTTGTTGGAGCAGGAACTGGTAATCGCTTGGAAGCGGATTTTCCTTGCATTCGCCGCTCTGATGGTATTCAATTGAAATAAAATGGTGAAATATTTTTTTAATCATAAAATGATTATAAACTGACTCAACCTCTCAATGAATAAATTAATGTCACGCCAATGCTTATTTTAAAATGGCATTCTCATCCGAATGGAACTAAGATGGACTACTAAAGGTCTGCCAAAGATATAATGAACGCTTAAATTCTAATTGTATGCTTACAAGGATTTTTATTATATTATAATAAAGCCTCGTTTAGCTGCCTCGTTGCTCGGGCGGTTGCTACCGCGACTGCCGATCGGGAGGTCCTGGGTTCAAATCCCGGGTTGGGTACTGTTGGATTTTTCTAATTTAGAATTTC
>DWDX01001582.1:0-18063 GCA_018245675.1 Agara michaeli | reverse complement strand
CGTGCTCTCGAAACAACCAATCACGTGCGATAACGTCACCCACTGACAAGTGCTATTGACATTCGCACCCGCAAAATTAGTTTCCCATTACTGACACTAGTTGGCGCTGTTTCAATTCCATACAAATTATAGTCTACGCTCTCGCGAACGAGTAGGGAAGAAAACTCGCACTAGGCACGCAGCGGTTATCTTCATTTTAATATGGCATGAAATTATTTAGGAGCAAGGTACAAATATACAATTGTGCTTCTGGTAACGGCGTATCTAAAAACAAGTGGTTCGGTTCGTACGGTCGTTTTTACCACGCACGTGTAACATGTGGAATGAACTTCCTTCTGTGGTATTACCAGGGCGGTAGGAAATGAGGCTTTTCAGGAATGGAGCAAAAAGAGCTCTCCTCGAAAGTCGGCAGCGCACTGGCGACTTCTCGGATGATGCAAGTGTCCATAGCTGACGGTGACCACTTACCCGTCTGCCTGTTAACTATAAATAAAAACCATCAAAAACCAATATAATGTTGCAGCGCAGTTTAAGCCTTATCCACACGACTGAAACCGATGTCGGCGATCATTACGAAACTGTAAAAGTCCCTAGCCCATTAATTGTGAACGCACTCGCACAGAACGCACCTTCCTGTTTCCTTTCAATTTTTAAATTTCGAACAAGTCGTCAGAATAGTGTTTCAACAGATTAGATATAACAGTAGAAAAGATAATACCCGAAATCAAATGGGCACTGCAACGTATATCCAATCTTAAATCAAACTGAGGCCTTACATATATTAGAATACAATTTTGATTTCCATAATTATACACACAATTCTCATATGTAAAATAGCCTTGGCACGTAATTTTGTCAGAAACGTTAAGAAAAAAAAACCATAGACTAAAACAGGCCGTCGGATATTTTCATTCATATTTTGTAATATAATAAGTATCAGCATTTATATACACTACGTTTTATAATGAAACAGATGTCGTGAAATTTTGATAAATATTTTGAAACACTCTAATAGGTGGAAATAAAAAAAACAGTAATAAAATTACTTAAAAACAACGACAATAGACCGAAATTTTATTAACAACGGCCGGAACTTCGCGCTCAATATTGACAGACTTCATGCGTACATAGTGTGCAATGGTGTTGCTTACGAGTCATGTTATCGACAGGCTATTTTCATACGTATTCAAAGAGCTGCAAGTGTCAGAATGGCGTGTACGCTTTTGCAAAGGGTACAGTCCATGTGTTGCTTTGTTCACGCTTATACTTCGATGCACTTGCATCGATACGCGGCCGTCCGGAACGCACCCAGCCAGCTGCTTTTATTTCGAACGTTCTACATTTGGGTTTTTATTTTGTTATTATTTTTTTTTATTGTAGAACGTAAAGTCTGGTGCAGTTTCCGGTTTGACGAATTTTTTTAAATATTCAATCCTATTCTATTTTCCGATGTTACGCTCCGAGGGAGGGCTATATTACAGAAAGCTATGTATTTTTTACATTTTTCATATGTGTTCTATTGTATCATAGGCATAGTTTTAAAATTGTATGAAAGTCAGTTTTGCTCGATAGTTTTTGAAAAAAAACCTAGCATTTCTATATTAAAGGATTTCTTAATCATTGTAGTCCTTTCGCAGGCGGCATCTATCGACAAGCGGTAAAACTTTCTATCACACTAATGTTATACCTATTTTTGCTGCTAAGCGGCAGTCCTTTCTGTTCTACGTTTCGGTTTGCCAGAATATCATAATAACCGAAAATGCATCTGAAGCGAACTCGGACGGAACTGCAATCTTATTTGAGATTGGATGCGGATATCAGGATGCACTTGACGATAACTGAGATAAATAAGAAATACAGATGCCGTGCAGTTCCTCAAAAATACATGACACAGCTGCAACAAATATATCCGCGAAGAAAGTCAAAAATCATACCTCTTTCAATTTTCAAAGTTCAATGACAGTAAATCATTCACATAGGATAAACTTTTGATTTTAAAAAAGTAGCCTATATCCTTCAACAGCCTTCGAGCTACATCCATAGTAAATTGTATCCCAATCGATCCAGTGGTTCAACCGTCCCTTTAAATGTATAATTCAAACATATATATATATATGTACAACTTTTAATTGAGTTTAAATCAGGTTTTCAGCGCTGTGATATACATATATCGTGTCGTTTCTAATTACACATTCTCATATCATTTGAAATTGAAATGAAACCGCGTATGCAAAACACTGCAGGTATATTAATGAAGTTTTATGTCGGGAAGTTGTGAAGTGCGGAATTTTATGGCCATGAAACGGTCAACAGATATGCATGCATATTTTTTCCATATCATTTAAGTTCACTATTTTTTGATGGTTCTAGATTCTACTCTACTCACTACGTTCATTCTAAGTGGCCAAATTAAATATGTCATTTAAAGACAAACTTTCTGTGTGTTGTTTAAGGAGTGATTATCACGGATTTACATGTATATCATTAATATAGGTATAATATTTGAAAATTTGTTACGTTTATGAATTTCTTATCATCTATCAAACAAACGCATCTCACCGAGAACAAATGGCCCTTTGAAAAAATTTAAACAATTTGAACCCGGTATGTGATGTGTTAGTAGAAAGATCAATTAACGACAAAGGCGTAAAGAATGCCCGCCTCGCCGCAAACTAATCGTTATTGTGCAATTAAGGGCCCGTACAGACACGGCGGGCCGCGCGCGGTTGTTTACGTAAAACAAATAGCAAGTTGGCTCGGGAAATGTTTAATTTGGATAATTGCTTTTTGTTTTCGATGTATTTTTGGCAAATCCGGATGTTGATATAACTTTGTAGTTACAAATTATTCGGGCGAGCTTTATTTGTACGCTACCCAAACCGGGTACGTTTACAAAATATTAACAATTACTGACAGACGAAGATGATGGTTTTCAACAAAATGATGTATTTTAGCAGCATATCTAGAACCTTCATTAAGTGTATGTATGTACGTTATGATGAATAAAACAATTTTTAATTTGAATTTGAATTTGACCGTATAACATAGAACGGGGTATTTCAGTGCAATGTGTCAAAGACAGAATATGTATAGTGGTCGAGACTCTACATATAGTGCTTAATAATAACCTATGGAAAACAGTATCGGCTATTTAAAGTGTGTAAATGATTCCAATAAATAAATTGTTCGATACTTTAACCAATACATCGATTACAATGCATTGTTCCTCATATATGTATGTCAAATTAACTATGGTACACCTAAGAATATACATATAAAATGATATAATAAAAATCGTTTTATTTTAAAAAATTATAAATTTAGAAAAAGGGTAGACTGGTAGAGAAAGCCATGAGGTATTTTGTCAGTCCATTGTAATCTCCTAGGTTACAACAAAGTGTGAACAAATAAATAAAAAGCATACCAAGTCTGAGACATTTAATGGGCACTTGATGCTCCCTTCCTACCCTGTTAGGCTCTAATCGTGCTGGTATAGTAAATATTAGATATATGAAATTCGTATTACCCCTACCCCCTAGGGGATTACAGGCGTGATGTTACGTTTACGTTTTTTACGTTTACGTATTATCATAAATCACGGTTATTTCTGGATATGCAAAACTAGCGTTTTTTTCACATATGCGGTTTTTCGTCACGTTTGTAAATGCTTTAATTTTAACGTAACTATTATGTTAATACAGGTTCGGTATGCAGGTTCACGCGGTCGATATCTGGTCCGATGCGTAGAATTCTTTGTGTTTTTTTTCCCTTTACATTTGTGTCTGAGTCACCGGCTGGGTGTCGTATTCGTGTTTATAAGATTTGAATGATTGCTTTGAACTGTTTTTTTTTAGTCCAAAAAACATATCATCTCTGGTCCGTTCTTCATTTTAAATTTAAAACGAATCAACAACATTTCTTGTTACATAATATGTTTAGTATTCATGAAACTCAGATTTACACTGACAGATTTTTTTTTTCGAATTATGACTTTTTGCTAATAAAAGTAAGAAATTGTTGTATCAATAGAGTTATCAGCCATTATTGAGAATATAAACAATTTCACAGTGATTTGCTTCATTATTTAGTTAAAAGTTATATAACAGAGATGGCTATTCTAAGGAACTAATTCTATTGGGGCAAAAGAGTTTCTCCATATCCTGTTGTAATTTATGTAAACATAAAAATAAAAAAATAAAATAAAAATCAAATAAATAAATAAATAATCACTATAAAACAAAATTTACGTAAATATCGTATCGTCTAATAAATGCGTATAATGGGTATGAACATTTGTTCCGTATCTATATGTAAGACTATATAAATATATAAATATATTAGCTGTCTGTTTACCGTAACATAAGTTCTGCCTTATTAGAAATGGCTGTGTACGAAGGTGTCCCAAGACGTTATTAATAAATTGTTAACTGGTTAAGTGACAGCAACACCCAAATATTGCTTAAGGTTGTCTATATTTAAGAGCGTATAAAATACTATGTTAATCATGAACCTAAATCGTATTGATATGTAACTGGTTTGTTCCTGTTTGATTATATCTGCCTGGTCAGAACGCAAGGCAATTCCACAAGCAACAGAACAGATGCATACACAAATACAAACACCGTAAGCCACCCTAAATCAACTACCGTTTTCGGATATCGTTACCTAGGTCCCTATAGATCTGTTCTGCTCTCCCCCTAGCAACGCCCTTTGTACCTGCTCATCGATACGTTTAGACGCCGACATGTAGATGATATATATTTAAGTCTGTCTTCTGTTCATCGGTATAAGTAGAGAGAGCTGTTATAATTAAGACTAAACATTTGCAATGTTAAAGAGAACATCAAGAGAATAATTATTAAGAAACTTATAAGGACACACTATCAGGTATTTTATTGCAGATTTGAATAATACGTCAATACGCATGAAACTTATAGCACTCTTTGCTCATTTATCTAAGACGACTAATTTGAGGTGTCTAGTGATATTAAACGACTAATTTAAGGTGTCTAGTGATATTAAACGACTAATTTGAGCTGTCTACTGACATTAGACGACTAATTTGAGGTGTCTAGTGCTTATTTAACTAAACAAATGTCAACACTGCTTTAACAATAAAAAAGATATCAAATAATGATTATAGTAATTGAATGTATCGGAAAATGGCAATGTTGAGAACAATATAGACTTTCTTTGGTAGCATTTTATTTTTCTCTCTTGTCCTTGAACGGACCATTTTGCAATAGAAAAAGAATGTTCAAATCGGAAAAGGCTTCCATCTTGTTTTTCTATTGTGAAATGTCTACTTTTATGTTTACAACGGGAATGACCTAGAGGGTTTATTATTTATTTAGTGATTTCTCACAATAGTCCACAGGTATTGCGGGGTAAGCTTTTCGGGTTTTTACCTAGCGGTACAAAGGAGATTCTTACCTAACAGAAGAACGTAAATCACAGTCAACGCCCTTCTAAAAACGAGACCAAGGAATAAATAAATTTTGAACATAATATTTCTTAACAGGCATGGACAGGACTATTCATGGAATCCTGGAATCAGTTGTTACTGTTTGAATAATTAGATTTTTATTAGTCTCCAAGATAACTGTGACTAACAGTCCTATAGTCTAGTTTCAAAGCTTGCATTTGTATATGGGCGATTGCATCTTTTTCTGGCACCTGCTCGATTACTTTCTTCACATAAGGGAGCACATAAAAACCAAGTGCACACAAACGGATACGTATATATGGATTAAAAAATATGGATACCCAAGTTTTCATAGCTTCCACAGAGATTTCATCCTGCGATCAGTTTTAATGAACGTCAATTTTAGGATACCTACATGGAGCGTGTCTATAGATATTTCGGACCCTCAATTCATCTCCCTAGCAACACCCTACGTGCTTCCATTATAAACAAGGGTACATCACAGATCTCCACCCAAAGCTAAACTACACGATGTTGCATGTGTATTGATGTAGGTATGGTTTACATCGATTGGTTCGTTTGTGTCAGAATATGTACTAGCGTTTGTTAGCAACTTTGCTTGCGCAGAAATTGATTTCTGAAAAACCAACAAACGCATTAATGTTTTTAAGAAGAGCGTGCATTTAATTTTTCCGGTGTCAACTTCCACAACGACTAATTTTCATACAGTCTATTTTACAAACTATATTACTACTATTTTACAAATTTAGGGGTGGAATTTCCAAAATTCCTTTATTGATGCTAACTTCAATGTAGAGAACTTATTTGCAAATTTTCAGGATTCTAGGTTCAGCGATTTAGGCTATGGCTTCTAGACCATTCAACTGTAACCTTCCTGTTCTATGTAGATTGCTATGACACGGCTGTAAATGTTTGCATGTCAGTGCGCGGTAACCACAAAACAGAACAATCCGTCATCAACTGCCGACAAATTACATGGCAGATTGTTTCCAAATTAATGTAATTATTCCTTATTAAAAAAAAATTAAAAAGATGCTTTCAATTATATTTTTGTGTTCTTAAAAAGGCTCTAAAAGGACTCCGCTCGAAAGCGAGCTATGTATTAGCGATTCTTCGGCCGTTGCAAGTCACCTTACGCGTGATTAGAAATTACCATGAGCCACCTCATGCCTCATGCCCGTCTGCCTGTTTACTAATTTCAATTCATAAAAAATTATATTGCTCAATAAACTGTTCGGTTCTACGACCTATTACTGAAAATAATAAAAACTGGACCCATTATCGAACCTCTAGGACCAGAAAGCAATATCCAATTATGTATTTGATGCAAGAGCTGTATTCGAGTGGACTAAAGGAATACGCTCGTAAGTATGGTACATGCACGTTCATACCTCCATTTACATAGATACAGGTACAAAAGTAGAATATATGATGTGTATAAGTAAAATAAATGTGAATTTGTTCGTGTTCGCGAAGTTTTATTTAATTTTACCTTCAAATTTGAAGGTCGATCATTTCAAATGTGTACATACTTTTATTTAACTTGCAATATATTGTATTTTGTAAGTTCGGGTCAAATATTGCAATTAAAATTTAAACCAATTAACTCCAACCGATTAAGATTGACATTAGATGACAATACATGATTAGCTTAGTGACGTCATACTAAATCCAATATGGCGAACGCCCCAAGATGGCGTGCAGATTATTTTTTTATTTAGCACCTATGATATGGGTATCAAATGAAAAGATTTGAAGAAAATAAAACGAAAAATGAAATTACGTCTCTGAGTCCAATATGGTGGACTAAAAGTTTTTTAACCAATGTTTTATTCTACAAACTATACAGAAAGACCCATGCACGGCAATGGGAATCTGTAGCGCAAACATATAATTCTGTCGCGCCTGAACAAAGCAGCGCCGATACAAATTACATTAGTTAGAAAAGTTAGTGTCTGTCTGAAAAGCACAAGTCTGAAATTATAAGTGTCGTTACATGTGTAAGAACTTGTTATTGTCTCAAATCATAAACCTTAACGCCCTTAGTAAACTGCCCCATATAATTGATAGAGAAACCCATAAAAATCAGTTCGGTAGTTACCGACGAAGTGCTCTCAGACAGACGTTTTCGTACGACTATTACTTGCGCTGCGCGGGGGACATTACACACTTGCAAACAAACGGCGTTACGTTACATTAACGAGTCGATAAAACGTTTTATTGTGTAATTAATAATAGTCGTTCCTGCTTCGAAATAAATATCTCCAGCTCGACCCAGCGACGCCACTTAGTCGCGACTAGCCGGAATAAATCAATACAGTCCGCCCGTAAAATGAACTCAGCTGCATCATCGTCCAGTGCATAATAATCGAATCATCTAGGTATAAGCACAGCGCAGGGCGGCGGCACACGTGCGACTACAGCTACTAAATCGCTCTCCGAAAAAGATCCTCGATGGCTTTTGATTTCGTGTGCGCTAAAACCATTCCATTCCGTTGACACTAGATTTATAGATAACATTTTGTTATTGTAATTGTTGATATATCTTACAGATATATTTGAACTGTGTTAAAGTTGGGCGACACTGTTGTGCTTGTTTAATATTTTTGAAATTTTGTACCGGACACATTAAAAATAAATTACAATTAAGTATTTTAGTAATAAAAACGCATATGACTAGTTGAAACGGCATTTTTCGTTTGCTCTTTGTTTTGTCTGCGATTTATAACATGTGACATAAGCCACTTCATTTCATTCCTACAGACGTATTGTATTGAACAACGAAATCTCTCACGTATTGCTACACATTTTCAAGTTTCTTAAGCTTCTTAAGCAAGACAAATGCGTATTTTGATCGCAAAGTGACATGGTCACTATTTGACAGTGACACTACCATGTCACTAATGACATGGTCGTGTCACTGTCAAATAGTCGTGTCACTAATTCAAAAAATCGCCCGTGTGCTTACCCCAAACGCTGCCTGGCAACGCAACTCCACCCTTCCTATTTGGTGCTATGGTTATACGTGTGTTATAGGACGCACAGACGGCGAGACGTCCAGACTGCGGGGTGGGGTAATCACATAGGTACATTGGGCATTTCGGGGGTGCGCAGGGGTGTCAATGTAGCTACGGCTGTGTCAGCGGCGGGATAGCCATTGATTTATAGTTGTATGCGTTTATGGGTAGAGGGCGCGCGGTAACAGAGTATTTGAATAATACGTAATTTGTACTGGCAGAGACATTGAAAACTTAATTCCAAATAATCATAACTTCTTAATATGATAGATTTTGTCTGAAGATTTCTGGGATAAATATTTGTTCAGTAATTTTTTTTACATTAAACTTTATTAAATACATCCTAGATGTGTTAAAACGTGTATACATGACATAGTAAATCTAGAAAAGGTTCGCAGTCTTTTTGTTATCTAGTCGGATTTCTTTTTGCATTTCCACATTCTTGACTAAAGCCTGAGTGACATTCTAATTAGATAGTAAAATGATCTTTTTTAAATCAGTCCTGTCAAACAAAATCGGATCGCATACAAAACAGAATTAAATATTACAATACAGATTATATGGCCATACAAACTATTTGCGGGAATTGCAATGTATTAAGTATTTCCAGCAACTATACTTATAGGTGTCTTACAGCCTGTTAATTGAGTTCTAAAGGGGCAACCACCCTCTCACGGTATATAGATATCATACCTATATCACAGGACTGAGACGGCTAGACGCGGCGGTAGCTGCTAATGACATCGGCCAGATCAAAGCGTGGTATCGGCCAGTTTGGAAATTAATAACCGATGCACACAGCCTATACGTTTTATTTTGTTGCTGATGGAGTGTCGTCCATACCGTATTGTCTATGTCCGTGATAAATATGCGGGCGGTGTGGCTAGACGGACCGAGGGTGACTGGTAATGACAGGGGTCAGCTCAAAATGGTGTAGCGGACGTTTTGAAAATTAATAAAGGGTTGAAGGGCTGGCGACGCTGGTTGTCGTTTTGCTAATGACAGTGGCTGTGACTGTTCGCACTGTGATATGCATATCTACCTGAGCTATAGAATACGAAGGCTATACGAAACGAAAGTATAAGGAGAAATAATCGCTAGTGCTTAAGAGTTTTCGGTAGGAATTTTTTTTAAAATTCTCAATAGCTGTATAATTGGTGAGATTTTTTTTTTAAATCCAGGACGATCGACGAAATGTGTTAAACCAAAGATTTTTTTATTCTGTAATTCTTTATCTACATAACTAAAACAAAACAGACAAATAGACACGGGGGATATATGAAAATAGTATATATACGGTATTGTTTGTCTCACTCGTAAACATTTCACAAACAAAATCCCTAACGGCATGCTTTTATTTTTTGATTATCGCCCAATAGTGAAATATCGTACCAAAGTGCACTTGTTTTATTTTTTCATTTATGCCCGGCGAACTGCGATCGCACAAAAGGCTAAGAGCACTTTAAAAAAATAAAAACATAAAATGGAAATGTTAGTCTTAGCGTTTTGGTCTTTTCGTGGCCTTCTCCTAACAGGGGCGAAACCTTGCTAGAAACATTGTTTTATTTAGGATTATCACCCACTAAAACCCCCTCAGAGATCTCCAAGGGAACGCGCCGGTGTCCTCCTAACGCTTTGCCCTATGTTGTCTCGACCGGATGAGGCATACATCTCATCTCATACCGTTCAGTACTTATGACTCTAACTGCTCGCAACCCCAGAAGTTTCTTTTGAGTCGCCTTTTAAAACACGCTGAAGATATCTTAGCTGTGTTCGAATCCCAAGTTACACAGACAAGAGCTGCGGGTAATTTGAGACGCGAAAAAAAATACTTTACAAGATATAGTTAGGTGTTACCTGAATCCAATGTATATTAGAATTTTCTTTTGAATTACATATATTATCGGCCAACGTTCATTAGAGAAAACATATATTGTTCGTTAGTTGAACTTCGATAAGTAGAACTGTACGTGCAACGTGCATACATATGTACATATAGACATTCGTATGAGGATGTGGAAATCAATACAGTGGCGTCTGGGGGCGGCTGGTCATTACAGATCAAAGGGACGCAACAATGCAGTAGCGAAGGGTTATTATCTGCACGTGTTCATTAATAGAGTACTGTACAGCGGATTCAGTAAGTCGATATATACGAGTGTATACGTAAATACATGCATAATACTGCCGATTAGAAATAGTCATAGACTAGAGAATTGACATTCAATCTCCCGCTCAGGGGTTCAAATCCTGGCACGCACTTCTAACGCCACAAAGTTACGTGCGTTTTATATCTTAAAAATATCACTGTTGAAGGTCTTAGTCCGTAAGATCAGTCATTACTTTACATTAGTATTAAACAAAACAGCAGACTTAGCAAAAATAGTCATAATCAAAAAAAATAACCTAAAAACACACGGGCGACAAAAGGGCGGAGTCATTCATTTATTAATAATAATAATCAAAACAAACTCATGTACTAGGAATAACAACTGTTTGGAACCAGTAATTACTGACTGTACTTACTTCTCCGACGTTCTGTATACACGTTCTTTCACCAAGTTAATATGAGCGTCCAGATTGTTGGGGGGATGGTAATTACATTGATGAGATCAAAGCGACGTTTTGGACATTTCGGAGATTAATAAAGGGTTGCATCAGATTGCAAAAGGGCGAGGGTGCATTGGACAACATCTATAACTGCTATATGAATGTATATTTCTTTATTGTAATCACAGGATGTTCTTATTTATATTAGTTGATGTTTCCATCAAATGTAGGTACTGTTTTTTATTCCATAGCGGCTAATTGTTTATTAATGTATTACGTAGTGATCAATAAAAAAAGGTTCTTGACGGTTTTGAAGCATTCTTACAAATTGCAAGACGGGACATTGAAAAAAATTTCATCTCTCTATACATATTATATGTAATTATGCCGTGGTTCAAATGTGATACACAAAACGGATTTCACCTATTCTATTGTCATTATAGTGGTTATCAATAAAAATATGCTAACGAAATGTTGAAGGAAAAATGTATGTATCAAACTGAACTCCGTTAAAGACACTCGTTTCGGTAGACACATAAATAACTAGTAAAAGTACTCCACTCAGACCGACGGATTTACTACTCCGTATTTCTTTAGATAAAAGCGTATTTCTCCAATATCCACTGAAAGGATCAATCCCCTATAAGGATATTGTCTTAGCGCAGACGCTGTCGACAGGTTATTATAGCAAGGAAACAGCAGGCAAGGAAAAATGTTTATATTTAACGTTTGTTGTATATTTCGACCTTTTTTATTGTTCCACTGTTGTACATCGGGCTACTATCGCAATGAAAAGGTTTAACGCCATAGTCTACCATGCAGGCCTTTGCGAATTGGCACAGTTCACACATGTTAGGGAAATTAATAGAGTAGTATGAAAACGCGCGTAACTTTTTCAAAGTATACGAGCACGTGCTTGTCACAATTCTAATCTGAGACATTTGAGTGGTAGCTTGAACTGACTAAGGTATCACCGCATTCAGTTATGCCGCTTTAGTTGACAAGTGTTTGTTTTTATTGCCATAGATTTCACACATAATCTATGTATAGATAGTTATATGTGATGTCGCAAATGGCAGCGCTATAAATGGTTTTCGTTCGCTCGGTTCACAGTTCAAGGTTGCTTATAAATTTCACAGCCTCCACGAGGTCATTCGCACTTTTAAAATACCATTCAAATATCTGATTAACAATACGGCGTGTCGTTCGAATTTTGAAAGTATTCAGAGGCATTATCACTATGCGACATGGTTCGTAATGAACACCATTCGTAGACAAACACGATATCTTCTGTTATGTAATAATGATATTTTCAGATAACTCATACACAGTCATCTGATGCCAAAGTTGGCTGTCTATACCAGATAGCTCTTACGCATTCACAGGAATATAAATATCTGCATACGTACATATATCTAAAATTATCTATTTTAGACTCGTGTTCATCGTACCAATGTTTGTCCTAAGTGGGATTCAAGGATAAATACTCTAGTTAGTCAGGATTATTGTGAACTGGACGAACGAGCTAGTCAAAACAAAATTAGTAGGCTAAATGAAAATAGACAGGCTACATGAATAGAACCAATGAGCAAAAAAAATACGCGAGTACTAAGCGTTGTCGCACACTGGATCCTGGTGACAGCGATTACTAAGCCACTAGTGGCGGTCACTACCGCAGCTCGTGGCTCGAACGCGGCCAATCGAATGCTCGTGCGGCTGCGTTTAACCACTAGTGGTCGCGGTTACTGGCCGCCACTAGAGGCCTAGTGTGCGGTCGCACTAATTCTCGCCAAAAAGAACGATTCTACGCGTCGAATTGCAACAGTTTTAACAGTTTATATCAAGAATACTAATGTGAATTAATACTGGATTCCTGTACATATGGATACGATTTCAATTACTTGTAGCTCGCTCTCTGGCGATAAAGCAGATACTTATCGTTTGTATTTACGCAAAATAAACCGCGTAGACTAAATAAGATGCACTGATTAATGGCGATGATTCCATCTGAATGGACCACAATCTCAATAGGTCTGTTTTTTTTTTATGAGTTTCTTGAAAAATTGAGGTGGAAATCCTTTGTGGTCGGTTATGATTTCAATTTCTCTGTTCAAAGGAATATTCTTCGCATTGCTTTATTAATTCCGCTTAGAAGGCGAACGGGGATGATACTTTCAAAATATTTAGTAAATTTTGTTATGAAATAATTCGTTTTTTACTTACTTGATAAGCACACAAAAAAAAATATTCCTGATTATCTCCAAACAAACGGTTACGCTGAGGCGAATGCAGATCTAATAATTGTAATCGTGGAATAAATTTCATATTATCGAAGTTAAATTTTTTATTAGTCCCAATTAATGATTGAATTCCAGTCACTCCGCGAGCAATAAAAGAATCCGTAACAAAAATAGTATCTAAGTAACAATTCTGAAGAAAGAAAGACCAAGGCGAAATTCCTTACCCTTCTGTAACTGGTAACTAAACCATTCCAGAGGAGTGTTGGCAAATTGTTTTATTGCTTGAGATTTTCACTTCAAGGCACCCAGCAAAAATAAAGCAAACGAAGTAATGGCAAAAGATAAATTTCAACAAGATATCCAAAGTAAACCGCCCAACAACACAGATTACAAGTCAAATCCGATAAAACTTGAAATTTAACTACCAATAAACGATTAAGGAGACCCAGAATAAATTAAAGTTCATCTACAATATACAAGGTCTGGTATAATAAAAAGAATCAGAATTCCCAAAGGGACGCTACGGACATCGGACGTAAGGTACTTGTTCCATTGTCCAAGTGAACTTCTTAACGCTACATACATTGAGATATTTACAAAATTATATGTTCAGATAAGAGTTCAATGTCTCAAAGACCCCGTCAGCGATAGCAGTAACTGGGATATAAAAGGGTGTCTGGCTAGCGTAGCATGACAGCGGATTGATAAACATTGCGCTTATCATTTACTGTCTCCAGTTTCACTGGTTCTTGAAGGAGTGCTATCACCACATCCTGGTTGTTTGGAATTCCGTACATTCCGAAAGTGTTTAGTTCGAATTCTTGGCACGCAACGCCAACGACAAAAGGATAATGGCACTTGATGGTGATTTTCCATCGCCCGATGTTGGTCTCCGGTTAACATTTTGTAATACTATTTGATCGACATCGGCCATAATCTGAGCGGCGTCCTTTCCGATTGCTAAGCCCAAGGATTGTTACAGTCAAGATAAGTTGATTGGGCGGACCTATTTCGTCTTTCCGAGTCCGAGAATACATTTTTATTTAAAACCCCCGGGAGTACGGAACAAAGATATTAAAGTCGAGGTAAAAAGGTATTTCGGCAAAATGTGAGGGTGTAACTGGAAAGCGATAAATGTGTATTGAATCATAAATCGGTTCCATGATATTTTCGATTTCATCCATCTTAGATTCAACCACTTAGGTACCATTGTAACTTCATTTGTCTTTCACAGAATGAAAAATGTCGGATCCTAGTTACGTGAGTTCTAGAAATCACTTAAGTATTGATTATTCACTTGATTAAATATAACTTGCTATAACGGTGAAGGAAAACATCGTGAGGAAACCTGCACACCTTTGAGACGTAATAAAACATACCTATAATCTTTTCTGAAGTGTATGAAGTCTGCCAATCCGCACTTGGCCACCGTGGAAGACTATGGCCTAAATCGCTCTCACTATGAGAGGAGACCCGGTCCAGCAGTGGACCAACAAAAATTACGTAAAAAAATTGATTATTCAGTATAGTTAATACTGTTAACTATAATAGTTAACGTTTTCCGCATTAGATAAGTAAACCGCCCTATTTTACTACTTGTTGGATATTACAGTTTTTAGTTTAGCATGTCGGTAACATGTAGAAAGATGAAATCTGTAATCATTACTGCCACGCAGGGACTGAGTCAAATTCAAATGTTGAATTACCAGCAGAAATTAAATGCTAATTTCAAAGCTATCCGTGTCACAGCCAACGTGCCCGCTTATTATACTCTTTCGTTTGTCATAAGCCCTTCTGGAAATAGGGTCTAGAGTTCTTGACCTTGGCCGGGACGTGTTTTTGGATGGAATTTCGCAAAAAGATAGGATAAAGGACCGTCTATTTCAGCGGCATGATAACGAAAATACAAACTTAGAGAGATTGCTATTTCTAAATTTAAACTTTTTTCCGTTGAATTCTTGACGCTTTTATTCAAGATAAGCCAAGAGAATGACACCAATAGAGGTTTTATGTTCTTGCCGTGAAGGTGTAGCCGTGTCGAATATATTAGATTATTCTTTTAGAGGTACGTATTTTTTTGCGAAGTTCTTACGTGTATTAAGGTATTCGTGATGCTGGTAAAAAGTCAGGAGTTGTATTCCGATTATTTTTCTACAAGCCGGTTGGTCAGTAAGCCGTATGTTCATTAAACTTCACAATGGAGCAGCGTGGCTCCAGCTGACTGGTGGCAGGCAACTCTAGGCGTCCAGTATTCGTGCCTACAATTAATCTTCAATTGATTCTAGACAACCCCCGGTAATTCCTCGAAAGTTAAATACTTATAAGTGATATATAACTTTAAACAAAGTTTAATATAACTACTTTTTTATAACCGGCATTTTCAGCAATTCATTTACAAGCAGTTAGATGAATAATGTTAATCGTTACCAAAACAGAAACATAAATCTTACGTAACAAAAAAAAAAAACACCATCAAATAGACAAATAGGTAGTACGAAGTCTTTTCAATCCGATTTGTCAAACGTTAAAATCAAAGCGATAATGTATTCCAACGTATTAATAAAGATTGTATAAATGGTATAAATAATAAAACGTAACAGATGCTGTGACGTATTTTTATACCAGCGTCCGTGGCAATGACCGGCGGTAACGTGCCGGTTCACGGCCGTTTGAAAACTAACGACATTGTCTGCGATATCCTTGTTGTACAGCGCGTTCGTGTTGAAATTTCCAATGTTATATGACAATTTTTGATCTGCAATGTCTACTGGGTGCAGGGAGGACTTTGTACACCCTGTATTCGAAAATAAATAAACGGTTGCTTGTCGGGGCGCAGGGCGCACTCCCACATACACAGAACCCACACACGCGCGCAACAGGGCGGAGGAGAGGGCGCTATACGCGTTCAGTCTCGCGCCGACCGCCGTGCGGGTTGGACGTTGGCCGTTTTCCTCGTCGCGATCGGAAAAATAAACTAGTTTTGCTGCGGAACGACCGGGTATCCCATTGTGAGTTAAAACATTGTGGACATAAACGAACTGTGTTGTACGTGTAACATCGGTATGTACCATCAGGGAATAGTTTATTTTCTCATTCGTTTAAAAGTGTTTACATTTTTATTAATGGCCGTTACATGTTTGGTTTTTTTTTTCGGCTCCCTCCGTCCGGCAGGGCTTAAATATACGGGTAGTTATGATCCAAAGGGCGGTGCATTAATAAAATCTGTTTCTATTTCCAGATAAACTGTTCGTTTTGATCGGGAGCCGTTGACTTGTGTAACAAAGGTTCATGTAAGGTGAACGGTCGTGTACGCAACGTATACAGGTATTTACAAGTTATTTAAAGTTTACTTATGGTGTAATGCTTTAAATTTTAAAGTGTACGCGTGACTAATCGCGATTATGTCGAGATTAGGTTTCCGTGAAGCGTGTTTTTCCCATTTTGGGTCAGTGACCTTAATTTTTCGTATTGTATGTAGGTAGTTCGCGATTTTTTTTTTTGCGCTACGCTCACCTGTGACTTACGTAAGCTAGTTTGCGGTCTCGCATGTAATTAACAATTGTGTTGCATGTCAAGTGGTGGGGAGGCTTTGTAACTTATATAATTCGTAACCTTTTGTCTGACATTTGATAAGGCCTTTCGAGTGGTCGAAACATTACCTGTTGCGTCTAGAAATTACGTTTAGTGCATTCTTATTTTTATTACAACGAGTCTAATGACTCCATACGTGATTTGAAATTGGAATGCACTCGTTGGTTATCTACAAGTATTTCCGTTGCGGCGTGTATGGCTATATAATTTCGTGTTGTAATTTTGGTGTGAACATAATGTTGTTATGAAATAGTGACCTAAGGCTGACATTGCTGGTTAAAGCGTGTCGTAACCTTATTATTATTATTGAACCATTGTTCGAGCAATTTGCACTTCGGTTAATTTGCAAAACGGCAGCGATCAATAGCGATCAATATCAATGTTAGTTACAATTAACAAGTGATTAATAATATTTTGCGCAAGATGTTGCGAATAGATATTTCGCCCGATAATGAAATGTGCATTAAATCATGTCTTTTGATTGTAGTCAGATTAAAAACTCTTTATGTGGTGTTTAAGTAACATTTTGTTGCTAATTGCAACAACATCTTGCAATCTTTTATCTTGTAAAGATAGTTAGGTACTTACCGATTGCATATTGGATATTTCTCAGTAGAAATAAAAATTACCTCAAACCGCTGAGAATGTGATAATGGCGACGGCTTAAAAGTTACACAGTTCCGTTAATGCACTATAAAACGTTAAATTAATATACGTGGCAAGTTTAATTTTACACTTCTGTACAATTGAATAAACACAACGTATTATATTGAACGAAACAACAATACAACAAAACGAACTATCTACTTCAACCGGCCTCAGCACCCAGAAATAGATATTAAGTCAGATATTTTTAATTAGCCAAATACCAAAGTACGCACGTTAATCAATGTAACAATGCGCAGAACTAGAAATCGTCCGTTGTCCAAAAGGTAAATAATAAAATCACAACGTTATGCAATCAAATGGGACCGAAAATTGTGGCCTCGCAAAGCAAAATGACCGGTATAATATAAGCAATAAGGTGGGTAATACAAATATTTAGTTTAGTTACTTAGTATTTTTTATAAGTAGCGTTGATTAGTAGGTATTATATTTTTATTGCTGACTAGCTTTTGCCTCTGCGACTTCGTCCGCGTATAGCTAAAGCTAGTATAGCCTATATTGATCAGTGATAATGTAGCATTCAAATGGTGAAAGAATTTTTGAAATCGGTCCA
>DWDX01001581.1:0-18065 GCA_018245675.1 Agara michaeli | reverse complement strand
AAACGTAACTGGTGAAATGTGGGGGTGTACTACACTCCTCTGCCTACCCCTTAGGGGATTACAGGCCTGATGTTACGCTAAGAATAAATATCCAGATGAACCATTCCAATAGTGTGAAGTTTTCTAATTAAAATAACGAACAAAATTATAAAGCGAAACTATTAACTATTATAAGTTAAAGTTGGCGGACATTATTAGAAGAAATGAGGTTAAGTTTCTCCACTTAATCTCAAGAACATAATATTACGGGCAGCATCAGCATCATTAACCCGCAACTACTGTACAATTTGCATTAACTACAAAGGCACGAAAGGCCTCCGTGTAAGTAACGTCGTAATAAGAGTATCGTCGGGATAATCTGCATAATTGAAGTCGTAGTAGGATATTGCGTCCACGTGAGGCGGCGAGCAATTTTCAGCGTCATTTCCGACGAATCAATCGCCCGCTCGCAATGATCCGATGCGCCCGTTTATTTACGTTTAATTATTATCTGGAAAAAGTAATAGTTTTCTAATTATGAAAAAGGAATTATATCTTTTTACCGCGTTTTTCAAACCTTGACCTACTTATATGTAACGGCATGTGTGTTAGCATTTATTATATGTAACAGTGCATTATTTATTGAAGTCGTCGAAGCATAACATTATCACAGTCTTAAGTGATCATTGCATATTGTAGATGTACAGATATCTCTCGACGATTAAGTTGGAATACCTAATATTTAAAGTTCGGTAAAACTTGTAAGGCTTACAATATTTACATAATAAATATGTAAATTGCGTCAATTTAGCAAAATAAAAGGTTAAATCGTTTAATTCAAAATTAAACAAGTTATGAAATCATGTGCATGGATTTCCGTGGGGGATATTTTATAATTCCATAAGAAAAAATATTGTCTCAGAAACATTACCCAAGGGTAAAAAGGGGGTATTTTTGATATACTTTGTAAGAAACTTTGTTCCGATACAATAATAAAACGTTACTTCAAATTATACAATGTTTTTCTTCTCCTATTTCTTGCTTAACATTATCTTACTAATATACAGAATTTTCTTTGTATTGTTGTTAAATAGGCAACGGGGCAAATACATAAAAAATCATTAGGGAAAATATTCACTATAATGGGTAAAACTCCTTGTTAAACTTCCAAATAATTGGCTACCTAAGTACACTTGAATCCTTCGGCTTTACTTATCTTTCATCCACAAAAGTATCTTATCTATAAAAGTCAAATAATAAATTACTTAGCTTAACTAATAATTAACTGTATATAAATTAGGGAATTTCATAAACGGATGATTAAAAACTTAAGTAATCCAATTGCCGTTCGTATTTACATTCCACGGCAGTCGCTGGCACAATCTCATTTTGACAATAACGAGTAGTAATTATAAACGTCAAGTTTTTGTTGTGGTTTGACATGAGAAATGTAATCAACAGATACAAGAGCGGCGCCGACGTCATTGTGATTGACGTTTGACGGTAACCACGTTATATTAAATTTATTTCCGTCTATGACGAAATAAGGTGGATTCGCTATCCCTGTTTGTTTGTTTTTATCAAATTACTTTCGGATGTTCATAATGATTAATGAATTTCCGACAGAAAATTATATTTCATTGTTATTTTATTTGTACAAAGGCAAAATTTGGTATGTGAAATATGCATATAAATTTCCAACAGACACATAAGTACCTAACCAAAAGCGCAAGAAAGCAGGGCTGTGATGTGTGTCCGAAAATTGTTCATAACGCGAGGAAATTAGTCGTTGACGTGTTTAAATTAAACGGAATAACTCTTAGCAATCTCAGGAATTCAGTACGCTCATGTGAACAAAATTTCATCGATCCTTCACACTTTGTGTAAGAGTACAGTTTACGATAATAAAAAAAATATTCATACTTCTAAATAATCAAAAAACAATTAATCGATTTCGGTTGTTAATTATATACATGCATTTATGAAATACGTAGTGATTCGTATCCATATCTATCCAAGTTTGATACGCGTAATGTAACTAAATATCAATGAAATTAATCTGCATGCTATGCTTTAACGGTCAAATACTGTTAACATGTACTGAGTGATAAATTAAAAAGCTACAATATTTTTCTTGGTCCAGTGAATCATGAGAAGAATTAGTTTATTTTTTTAGAAACTTGGATCAGTCCAGCACTGGTATGCCGTCACGATCAATGCATCACGCCTCGCTCATCTCACAGTCACGCGATCTGCCGTGCCGCGGCGTGTTTTTTCAGAGGATGAAAGCCCCTATTTATAAAGCCGGCAAATTCTTTCAACGGACCACTGAGTCGGCAGTTTTTGTCTCATATATAATGTCAGTGGAGATCGCGATCTGATTAAAAGGCAATTTCTTTCACTAATCCGTTAATATAGTTATACCGATACTTTGTTGAATTAGATATAAAACTGGAGGTTCTCTAACTTTAGCATCTTTCAAGCGATATTGTTATGGGAAATAATAAAAGAAAATAAACTCCTATCCAGCTATCTTAGGCGAGGGCGTGAAGATTTGAAAAGCAGGTGTGGGAGGATTACGGCTAGATGGAGTCACGTAGACCGCTCAGATGTGATGACGTCACAATCTCGGTGCATGTGCAGTTGCGTGAGAACGACGCTGGGGATAATTCTATGTAACGGCTTTACGGTTGCTATATCATAAGGCTCATTCGCCGTTCTAAATGGCATTTTTATTTCCCTCGGGTAATAAAATGCCACACATGACTCGACTTTAAAGGAATTAATTGAAAATGTTAATTCTGTGTATATACTCGTGCGTGTCATTACACCCGTCGATAAAAATGAGTTATACCGTAGAAGCTGCGATATCTTGAACATCCATTGAACTACAAAATAATGAAATAAATGTTGAATAAGATTGAAATACACAGATTCCTACATGAAAGGCCCGAAATAATTAGCTTTTCCATTCGTTAACCACAAAGTGACTTGGAGCGAAAATTAAACTGTTTACATTAACCGGATCCGCTAAAAGTTTCCTTAATTAATCTTTTAAGCTATTTAGTCAAAGAGGTACGGGAATTCTTTGGCCGCTTTATTGAAATCTATAGCTGTATAGCTAACTACGAATGTAGGCACCGATACCCGATACTTATAAATAATGCCTTCTAAAGATATTCCGTTTAAAGGAAGTTGAGAACCTATTGTTAAAAGGTATCAGTTTCGCGTAATTAATATTTTGCATCAAAACTTTCTGTGTTACTAACGATCTGCTATCAACAGATGAAGTAGACAGTAGTGAAGCAAACTCCGGGTGTTTTGAGTTACCGACAGACGCCCGTGCCTAATGTGATATTGAGACAATTCTAAATTTAATTTATTGTAAATTGAATATCATAATATATTCTATTGAAAGCAATAGTGAATTTTCTTTGTCTATCTATCTATAAAGTCACGTCTATTGACCGTATGGTAGGCAGAGACATATTGACAATTTTCTAACGGTTACCATATTGACAATTTTCTTAGACGTCTTATACCTTCATTAAGAGGCATCACACGGACTCGTCCACTAAAGATACTACTTACCTGGCCTTCCTGTTACATTCATCATAGCCCAGCTTTCCGATGCCAATCTCACACTCACACACACACACATGGGGAACATTGTAATAAAAGTTTCTGTATTTATCAGATTTACCTTTTGTAATGTAAAAAAAAGCTTAAGTGATATTTTATGTTAACTATCAAAAATGACTACACCGATATCGTCGGCATAATGTAGAGAACAATCTAATTTTAAAGCTCTGCTATAGAATTAGTCTCATTATGAAAGTCACAAAAGTGTCTATTCATTTTACGAGAAATTTTCTAAAGCTAACTAAGCTCGTAAAATAAGCGATGCAAATTAGCGCAGGAAATAGTCGGGGTGATAGCGAAAATCGAATTATGGATAAAATATCGGAAGTACTGGATGAATCCGCTTTTTTCCCGGTTGAAAATCCTGAGGGAAATTCCAAGCAACGTTGCGGTTGCAAAGCCTTCAATTTATGCAGCCAATGTCGTCTTTATGGATTACAATGAGGACATACGGAACCTTGAACAATGCAATCCTGATCCTCAAAATTGCTTTGATTTGTTTATTTCAATCGAACTTTTCTATAAGAATCACACAGTCATATTTTTATTTTATTTTACAAGCATCGAAATCTCGATGATAGTGATATATTACTCTGTAAGTGAGAGCCGACATCGTAAATACATGGAGTGATTGATTAAACTTATAACAGTGTACACCGCAATAGTAATCTCACACAATCCCATCATTTGACAAAACCTTGTTTAAATCGTCGCACTAAAACATTCAAGTGTTCATTATTGTGTACGCGCGGGCGGTATTCATAATAAAAGCGCAGCACTGTGTTATTCCGAATATTTTCACGTAGTGTAATGAAAGCGATGAATCCGAATTGAATTTGAACGTACAAACGAACGACAATAGACAAAAGGGCGGCTCGAACTGAAAATATGCCGGTGTTTACGTTATAAACCGAGCCAATCACGTTCGTGGAGCTCGGCAGCGAACTAAACGGCGCATGCCAACAAAAGAGCTGTAAAGAATGGGCCACCAACACACTCGTGCTAATAAAATAGTTCCGTGCAACAGGTTGCCCACGCCCGTTCTACTGCAAACACAATGCCAATAGTAGGAACTAGTAGGGCTACCAACTTTTTATTGCACTCCTCTGATATCGAGACTACCGTTGAAATCCCATCGGCGATAATTTTGCGGGAATTTATTGAATATTTTTTTTAGCACCGTAGCTCCAATATATAATCAACTTGAGATTACCATACATACGTACCCATATATTGTATAATCGATATTGATAAAGACCTGCGATGAATTTATTTCGGCTATAAAAACATACCATTTAAAAAAGCAAGTGGGAACCCTAGGAAGACAATTCAATGTGATACTAGTATTAAGTGTAAGCTTTAGACATTGTTTGTTCGCGCTAAGATTCCATTCACTGTATGCGTATATTACATAATATGTTTCCTTCCCCGTACACGGATCTACCCGAGATTGGAGCGGATCTAGTGGTATTGATAGTAAAAAATAAATTGTAAGCATTTTCTAGTAACCACGGTAAAACAGAACGTATCAAGGTGTTTACTACGTAAATAGTTTTGAATCTAAGGTCATCGATGCATATTGTCTTAATTAATCTGTAATACATCCCTAGTTATCGCAAGGTTGATTGTTAAGGAATATATTTATGAATTGATTTTGTACAATCTAGCTGACTACCGATGGTCTTTTAAGTTATTTGATTTATCTCGCTTATTATTTTCACCATTGGTGGTATCTTGTTCAGTACGAGTATGTTAACGACAGATAGTAAGCGACACGACCTAAGGTCAAGAGACGAAAACTAATATTGTCCCTAATTTCGTTTTCAACCCTTACAAACTCCTGTCAGTATAAAAGCATCTTTGAAGTTGCTTTAACGCCATTATTAAACAAATCGTTCACCCAATTTCACGGAAATACTACTCGTGTGTGATAGTTATACGTGTTGATGTTTAAACATAAACACGAAATATAAAGCGGGTAAAAAGGAAGTTAATAATAGATACTTACGGATATAATAAATAAATGAAAACGGGGATTTTCAAACAAAACAAATCTAAAACAATTAAAAATTTCTAAACAGTTAAACTCAAGCGGTGTTTACAAGACGGCCGCACGGAGCAAAGGCGGTCACAAATACCAGGCTCTTTAATTCCCTGGTCGCGTGTATCTTGCGGTTTCACGAAGGATTTACAAGTTTCTTCCAATGCCCGGCCAACCAATGTTTCGGTAATGTTAACTACGGCTTATCTAACTTCCACGGAAAATTGCTGGTATCGAAATTCAACTGCGGAAGCATATAAATTTGTAGCAACCGTTTATATTGACAGCAAACGGCACATAATCATTTGCAAGACATTCTTAACAGTTGCAAGAACTATAAAAGGGTCGGAAACGAGATGACATGTATTTAATTATTCGCAGACAAAAGCCCGTGAAGTTTAATTTTAAAGCTCAGCCGGCAAAACAATCTATTAAACAAAACAGACAGTACGGCTGCGAAGCGGCAGTAAGTGAGGAGTGACAAAACTTGAGTTGGCGACTAATTAGCAATACAAACATGAATCAGAGGCTATTAGTTGTAATTGAATTGTCGCTGGCGACGAAGTTGGCGCGGTGGTAAATTTAAATATCAGGCTTTTAGAGCGCGGTTTTATTAGTGCTTTTACCCGCAACGAACGCCGTCTCCGATGAAAAATTTCATTAAAAATTCATATTCCAATTTTATGTTCGAATTGCTGTGTGATTACATGGAACGTACACGATATAATTACGGAGCGTAATGTGGAAAAGATAACGTTTTAGATGCGAAAACGTTACGTTCATAAGCTATCAAATTTCAATACGTTCATTGTTTTTGAATCGGTTGATGAATATTCATGGAAAACAAATGACTGTAAATTATTACGGCAACTTCGGCCGACTGAGCGCCCTCGAGACCGCAGCTCGGCGACAATTTTTCATTGAAATTTTATAAAACACTTCTCTCGTTGCTCCGAGAAAATTATCTCCCCCATTGACTAAAATTTTTCACGGCAAGTTTGACATCAATCCATTACTTTTTTTCATTTTTATCTTGAAACCGTCACGGCGGAGTAGAATTGTGTTAATTGCGAGGTTGGACACTTTCATGGGTACTTTGTGTGTAAAGTAAAAAAAAAATACTTGTTTCGCAAAAACCTACAAAGTCTATGTTGAGTTGCTACGAAATGGTTTATTTCATTTTTATTGCAATTTTATCAAGAGAACGACAACCGCGCTTAAAATTTATTTAGCAAGAAAGAAAGGAAACAGAGTAGTTACTGCATACATTTTTTTGAGGATAAATATATAATTAAAATGGTTGGGAATCGAGCCGCTGATTAAAGTTCGTTTATAGATTAGAGTAAACACAGTTGAGCTGAGTCGAGGTGGCGCTTGCGTTCAATGTCCAGGTTTTCATCGAAATGTATCAAATGTTACTGGTGTCTCTCCACTTAAAATTTATTTTCGTTTGAAGTATTAATTACATTACAACTTTAATAAAATAATGTTATCCTAGAGTAACAATAATTCTTATTTAAATGGAGTTTTAACTATTGCATAATTTTTGACGTAACTTTATTTATTCAATGGCGCGGATTATAATAAATTATTTAATTAAAAATAACATTGCAAATATATTATAATGTATATATAATCCGCGGAGACAAAATGGCGGGCAGCGCTAGTGCTATAATAAAATTCAAGGTAACCTGTACATAGAATAAAAATAATATTTATTTGTAGTACGGAATAAATTTAATAAAGTTGATTAATAAAATTATTTTAAGTCTCCGCGTCATAAGTCATGCATACGTCTTAATTACCTAACATACATGACTCGCAAGGTAAACGTCCCATCCACGTATCTGCTTCATACATCAGCCCTAATATTCTCGTGTGGGTAAGCATTAATTAGAACTCGAATTTCATTCCCTTGTTCCAACATTTGAACTTTGCTTATGTGACGCAGATGTCTGTCAGTCGGCCTTTGTTGTGTGGTAACACCTTTGATGTTTGTTATGGAAATGAATTTACGGGATAAATGCATTAAGGCTCATATCTGATTATAAAATCATTTTGTAAATTAAATATATACTCGTAGAAATGGAAAAGAATTTTTTTTTGTGCGCGTTCTTTTTTACTTCGTTGACTGCAAATATATGAAAGTTTAATTACTTACATAACTTGAATTATGTATGAATTTGTTAAATTATGCGTACGATGTTCGTATGTATTAAAATCAAAAGAATTTTACAAAATCATCTCATTATACATATATATTAATATAATAATATATATTTAATTTATTAACAAATAACATGTTACAATAAATAGTGACCAGTCTCTTTATGAGCACAAATGTCCCTATATTAGGCATACATATCTTAGACAAGCATCAATTATTTCGAATAAATATGCTTATCTAAAATTTAAATCCTTTAATTATAAGAAGCTATTTAACTGTTGTTTTAGTGAATATAAAGCATATTGAAACTTCAAAGACGAGCTCCCACTTTGAGATACGCAGAAAGAGATTCAATCTGCTGGTGGACATATTAAATATCTTTAAGGAAGCTTTCCATACCGATATTAATTAATAGCAAGAGGGTTCTCGAGGCGAGATTAAATTTTAGTATTCGTCTGCATTTACTTATGGACACGAATTTAACAGGTAATATTCAAATCGCGTTGCGCATAAAAAGATAAGACCGTGATTCGTCTGTGAAAGCATAACGGTTAGACTTAGGTATTTCAATAGTTGTGTTTAGCTAGAACTGTGAAGAAAAACATTGTAAGGAAACCTACACAAGAATTATCCACAAGTTCATTGGAGCTTGAAAGGACTGCTAACCGGTACTTGAACAATAAGACAGTGGTATGAAGCGTTCCCATTCTGCTAGGAGAATCGTCTGAAATGATGGAATGATAAAAATATTGGCGAGTACCCATTATCCTGAAGGCTGCGGTGATGAGGAGTGAAATGTTATGCAAATGCAGCAAGCTCAGGAAACTAAGTTTACTATTAACTGACGCATTAACACCTCGATGCCTAATATTCGACTAGAAGTTTGAAAACGGATAGAAATGAAGCCGAATACAGGCGTCTATGACCTACATTGACCTCTCGACATTAAATGTTCCGTATGCAAGTTTGCTACTTCTATTATGTACGAAATACCAATCTCTAAACCTTTATAATGTTGGAAGAAATACATACTTAACCTGTTAAAGACCTATTGTATTCATTGTCTAAATAATGATACATATAAGTGAATTTATCATTTCATTTGTAAAAAAGGTCCACTTAACGTTTCCAGTCCTAAATCAAAATTAAATGAACGGCGACAAAATGGAATGAATTGCCCCGTAGTAAATATTCGCGTTCGTATAAATCATTTACAGTACACGTGTGTGAATTCGGATAACAAAAACCAAAGTAGGCGCTTTCAACGTCATGACGTCACGAACATTACAAGCTCGGAATCGAGGCAGTTTCCTTGAGCTTTCATTTCTTGAGTCAGCTAAGACCGGATTAGGGCGCTTGTCGCACGCACTGAGATTCCCCAGCCTGCCACTCGAGTCGACTTTATGAATTATATCTCCCGACTGACGCATTTCCGATATAAACTTATTTGCAATTTGTGACTCGGGAGTGATTTACTGGGAGACTTACCTGCCTGTTTTGTTTACATATGCATAAAATATTTTCACACGGTTGCAATCTAAGTCAAGTCTAAAATACTGGTGAACGTATTAACCTCAACATATTATCAGCCGGAAATTAAGAATATAAATTCATTTTAAAAATAACAATAATAATAATAAATGGTTAAGTGTAAAGGTTAAAATGAGTCACACACTAACCTACCTACTTTGATTTCAAGCGCTAATATCCGAACCCATATCTAGATTTAGAGTAGTGACGATTTTTCCAAACGGCTCATAATTTGTTCACAATATTCTATAGCTACTGCAACATAATATTTTGTTAAGTAGGTACCTACCGATGAACTCCTCTCCAGACAAAATAAATATGACAAACTCGGTAACTTCGATTAATTAATTAAGTGTGACGTCACATCCCAGTGGCATAGTTACGGCCAGTGTAACTATCAAAATGATGCTACACCAAACTCATCTAAACATAACAGGAAGATAAGTGAAACGAAGAGCACGATAGGGCAAACTTCAGTTTGGGTCAGGGCAGGTTTACCCTCATTCGACACCAATAATTGTGAATTCTGAGAGGTTGGCTTTTAGACGCAAGACTTATCTGATCCAGCCCGGGATTAATTAACTTAAATGCAACAAGTCCGAGTTTGCGTTGCTCTCGAAAACGACTGTCCTGGGCTATATTATGGAGATGCTGCATTAAATAAGGGTATAGCTAAGTTCTTTATGATCGCATTAAGTGGTGCACGCCAAGGTGTATTGTATCTTATTGTGTCTGAAGATAATTTTATACGTTATTTTTTTTCAAAGGAATTTTAGAATTCAATTCTAACATAGTCTAATGTAATCGATAGCTCGAAATGGACAGAGGATTTTTTATCTAGACGCATAAGTGTGTCAGCCAAGTTCGCTAAGGTGAAAGGGCGACTGGCTGGCGGTGGGTTCGTTTACCTGAACCAATTCGCGCCACTTTCGACTCCTCATAACATAAAATGTTTAAAATGTTACGTATGATAGGAACTACGATTTATGGGAATTCGAAAAAAACTAATAATCAACTAAATACGTATGTGTTTTATTGACGAGATTTTTTATTAGCATAAAGGTCTTATTTGTAATCTCGACGTGACAGAAGTATTATAGTAACAGACAAAACTAGTAATTCAATTTTGAAAAAATAAACACGTAAAACTGTGGCCAGAGGCTGTGAACTTTGGGTACGAATTTCTCGTAACAATTGACTTAAATGTAACAAGTCGCCGAGTTTACTTAGCTCTACAACTGTGTCGCTATTCGGTAATGAATATGAAACTCAATTTGAATTTTCGTCGCCACTGATTTACCATCTCACTCTTTGTACATCAGACATTTCGAAAGCCTTTAAATACACAAAGTCGTTTGTATTAATTTATTTAATTTAAATTTGATATTATAGTAATAGACACAATCAGTTCATCTATTGCACTCAATGACACCGAGTCAAAACCATTTGTAAACAACCTCTAGGGACGGTGGGGGAGGTGGTTGGACATTATCTCCGAGATATATTATCATTAAGCACAACAGGGCGCTGTGGGACGCATGACCACTAACACCTGTCATCATTACCAGACAGTCAACGAACCTTGTTACCTATTGATGTCAAAATTACATGACCAAAGTACGTACACAATATTTTCACACACATGTCACGCAATGAAATTTAAACACACCTTGAAAAACAAAACAGATTCCCGTCGACTGCCGCCATGTAACAATGGGAGAGTAATTTTAAAACAGTCGCCAGAACAATGAAATAATTCGGATAGAAAATTACATTCATGCACATCACAAAGAGATTCACAACTATTTCCCACTAGGGTAGGCAGAGAATAAGAATTTTCATCTGCTATGGTCCTGACAATTTTTTTATCGCCTTTTCTACTTTCGTTTATTAGATATACTCTTCTCCCGGCCTTGTTCAAGTACGTCTCCGATTTGACAAAATAACAATATAATAAATCATAATATAATTGTTCAATGATTAAATCACGCTTCCAATTCGTTTACATAAACAAGGTATCATTAAATACTCTTTCCAGACACGTAAATAAAATAAGAAATCGTTTATTGTGAAAAAAATGGAGTGTCGAGCGATTCATTCGATTCGCTGAATTCTACGACAATCTAATAATGTCGGTGTTCCACAGATTCTCGGATCGAAACTCTTTATCCACTATAAAAATATGTCAAATAGATTCAAACTGGACAAATTGAATTGACGTGGCCGATGTTCACGCTTTTTCGAGCTTCGGTTTGTATAAATAATCAGGGTTACGCCGATGAGGGGATTTTGTATCGTACTTCTATTACAGTGAAATTGTTAGGTCTTATGAAAAGTTCATCCGGATTAGTACAATTACAAAGGCATGTGTAACTAAATTAAATAAGTATTTAATGAAAAAAATTTGGAGCCAAAAATATTTTTTAAATTTTATTCCGTATTTAATACTGACAATAAATGCTGATCAATGCATGTCAACCCTATATAGGTTCATCTTAATGACGTAAACCTTACGAGAATGCTAGAGGGAACGACGATCGCTACTGGAACATTGTATAGTGTATTATATGTAATCCAATGAAAGCTTAGCCGCATTATAAATCCTCGATCGATCGCTATAAGTACAGATGAAAATCACAGAACGATAGACGCGATATAAATACTTCAAAGGTAAAAACAAAACGCCGTACTCGCATGTTTTTAAAAATTATTTCCCTCGCAAAGACGCTGCGGTGACCCTACATAGGGGGTTGTGCGGAAGCGGCCTAATGACGGCTAGCGGCACAATGGCACGTGGCCCTTGTTATTGGTATCTGTTGACCGCTACGAGCGATTTGTCCAAATGAGATCCGGACCTCTTCGGAGATGCTTTGTTATTTTTTTCTTGTGTATATTGCATTCGTTTGTGTCCCATAATGTTCAATATTATTTCTATATCCACACATGAATATACATACATACATATGTATAATATCCATACATGTACCATCGAAACAAAGCAGCTGTTACTACCAACATGAAAATTTATTTTCTATAACTGTTATATATTATTTTTTATGTAGAATATAATCATAATTACACAGAGTAATAACTACACTTTATAGTTACATAATACGTAGTATTAAGTAACTGGGTATATATGTAATAGTACTTCTTATCAACTTAAATAAGTGCCACGACAGCTTTCGTAGTTGCAAGTTGGACAGAAAGTTATCAAATATCAGAAGTAAGTCACTATTGTGAAGTACAATTTTTTTGTACTGGTTTTAAAATAGTACTTTAATACTTATGACTTGAAACCCAACGATACTTATAATTCGAGGTCTTAGAAGCCTCATAGCTCCTTGAAAAGGATTTTCCACGGCGCAGCTCAGATCTGCGTCTTTTGAATTGTGAAATATAATAGTGCTTACAATATCTCAGTGGCAAGCATTTTCTTCATTTCAGAGACGTAATAATCCGCAACAGTGACTTACACAGGAAAATAAAAAAGCGCCGCTTAATGAAGTAATGTTGTATACCTCATTGAAAAGAAATGTATCTTATAGTTTAAAGGAATATGTGATCACATTTTTTCAACGAAGTTAATATTTTTTGCATTGAGCTGAACAAAGAAATTAATCGTCACTAATTTAGCTCAATCGGGGTACAGCCATTAGTTGAAAAAAAGTTAGAGCACACACGACCACGATAATCCGGTACACGGGCGATTAATCTTCGTTGGCCCGAGAGGTGGTCGGGTGAATTTGTGGCGATTTGTCGACCACAACCCTATACGACGCTTCCGCTATTCACACCGGACATCATAGTTGTTATTTACTTTTTCATTAGCGCAAATAATACCTGTAAATATAGTTTTTCACTTTTCCCGTTTCCTCCTCAGTTTTTCGACGGATTTTCTTTTTTTTTCGCTAACACAGCAAAAAAGTCGAAAGTCTAAAGATAACACGCTCGAAAAATCCAAGCTCATACAGGTATATTTTCCTTAAATCTATGGTCGTATATCGACCAGTAGACGAACACTAGCTAACAATAATCTTGAATCATACTAAGAACAAGCGCATCTGGTTGGTTCTGGTTTGTTTGATTACGTAAGCAAGTTTATTACATATGTATGTTTTACAAATATAGCAACACTTCAAGTTTAAGACTACATTCCTTATGTCTAAGTTATAAGTGCAAGCCGCTAAAGTAATAATACAGAGTCGAAGACAGCGAGCGGTCCAAGTTATGTTTACTAAGTTCAAGATAAAATAATCGAACTCACCAGTCGATACTGCTATACAACAATATTGAAGGTGCAGACATGACATAACATCTCTATAATAAAAACTAGCTTTTGCCCGTGACTTCGTTCGCCCCCGCCCCCGCCTCCGCAATTCCCTTTGGAGGTAGAATTTCGTAAAATGTATCCTTAGTTCACCTCTCTTAACCGTTCTGTTGAATCACTCTATCTATTAAAAAAAAACAGCATCGAAATCCGTTGCGTTGTGTTTTAAAGATCTAAGCATACATAGGGGCAGACAGCGGAAAGCGAGTTTGTTTTATGCTTTGTAGTGATAGTGATAGTGATATAATTGACGCTAATGTTTCCACTGCGAATTGGTCGCGGGTCGTTATGAAATGCATAGTAAGCTATTGCCGCGATTTGTCGCCCGGTGTGGATCGTGTCCCGCGGGCAATAATGCTCTATGATAATCCCTTATCGACTAATCGCATAACAGCGGCTCTAAAATCTGCGCAGATGAATCGCTATTAGCTAATAATTGATAGTACCGGCACAATATTGCGCTTTCACTGTACAAATAGTTGCCAATTGCACCATATGTCCAGTTTACTGTGTATAACTTCGTTTTCTGTATAATTTTACGTTTATTGGAATAAATCATATATATATTATAATGTACGTAAATATTGCAACCTATTTAATTTCGATAATAATAAAAGTATATATGGTAATACTAAAAAAATAAAAGCAAGTTCATTATGTCATGACGTCACTTCACTAACAACTGTAGCGAATGAAAATCAGCCGATGTCCTGATACGTTGCCTTTATTACGGTTTCGACATTTGATTTGACACGTTAACGATATGTTTTATTTGTTAGTAATTGTGCCTGTGTTGCTAGTAGAGCTTGCCGCTGCACGCGACTATAGCTCAGTCCGACTAAGGGTAACCCAACATTTAATCGTCATAGATTTACACATGAAACCTATTAAACTTGTTTTAACAAGTAACAGAAATCGGTTTTAATTACCACGCAACGTACTAACTCGCATTATAGAAAACTTTACAACAATATGATAAAGTTTAAATACCGAAACGACAAAATGGTCCACTGGTTTAATTTAGTCAAGTGGTTTAATGTGAACTGGATACAGATTACAAGCGACTGTAGCAACGCCGGACATGGAATCACTTGAATAGCTGATGGGTGACGTTGAAATGCGACGAGTATTTTCGTGATTTTAAGAGCGTCCTGGTTGTCATCATCGAGTAACAATCCTTAAACCTCGCACGAAGCCTAGCAGGTGAATTAAAAGCATTTAACATACAGGTTAGTCACTAATTCTTATCTCCGCCAATCAACACCGGTGCAGCGCCGTGAAGTAAGCTCTGAACCTTCCGCAGTTGTCTATACGCGCGGCAGTTGGGCATAAAAAAGATCGAACTCAATTTTAATATTAACCTACTGTTATTGATAATGTCTACACTCCGATTCGAATCGATGCGACAACCATGAGTGTTGAGAGTCCCTAATGTTTAACTCGCGTTATTGTGACAACTTCTACCTTTTACCAAATTGTATTTTCGTGTTCGGCCGACTTTTCCTTATAAATACTGTTATTAAGACAGCGACACCGTGACAGGTGCTAATGTCCGTGGAAGTATCAAGCCCGTTTCTAAAGTAATGTACACAATACATTGTCATTTCTTAGACATGAGCGGCCTTTGTAGGTGTCTATTTATTTTTCTGATATTATTTCAACCCAGACATGTACATTACTTGAATAACAGTTGTGTTATTCCAGTATACATATATTACATTTCAAATAATATTAGCATTAAAATGAACTAGAGTAATATAAATAGATATAACAGAATTTTTATAGTAATTGATTTCGAACTACGCGAAAACAAAGACATCGTATTCAGTACTGTAGTACTGTAGAATGAAACACAAAAGAAAATCATATGAACACAAAATGGGTTTCGAATTCCCAAATACATACAAATGAAAATCGAGCGGCAAGCTTCGGCGTTTTATCGGCTTAGCCGTTGCGTTGTCGTCACAATAAATACAACTTAGTTACTTCAGCTGAACAGTTTGTACCCACATATAAATGGTATTAAAGAAGTTATAGTATGAGTTCACGAACGCTGTGCGATCGTGACTACGAAGCCAAGAACTTCGACGAATAAATTAGGCAGGGGGGATTCGGAACAGGTAAAACTGTTATCTTCATTCGTAATTCTGCAGCTATGAGAGGACACAATCTCTGAGAGTAATTATTACGACTCAAAGGGAACGTTATTAGAAATAAAAGCAAAAAAATGCCTCTAACATTTCATACTTCCCAATACAAGGTTGTTGCTAAGCCATTAAGGCAAGATAGCGAAGTAAAATCCATTATTTAGAGTACCTACAATCTTACTCAAAGTAGTGAAGTTGGGTCGACTCGATACCGCCGTGCAATTGTGCGTACCTACAGTTAGACGAGCATAAAGTAGGCTTTACAAGGCGAGAGGCCGGGAGAGTAGGACCGGTACATCATTACGAGGCCCCGCGTCATTTGTTTATTAAACACCCTCCGAGGTGGAACAGAATAATGGCACCGTAGACTTTGTCACGGCCGCTTTCCCTTGAAATTAAATCGTAATGATGATGCGCCTCACTCGCCGCACAGTTCGACTCTCCCGACCCCCGTTATTAAGTTCCCTGTCGTCTTGAGGTCAAAATGAATAGGTTTCTTTAAAAGCCCGCGTCCTATGCCAGCTGTCATAGATATGAAAGGAATTGGGTTGAGTGGTCCTTACGGTTACAGTGAGTTGCCGAAATGTGTACTGAAAAATAGAGCTTCTATTTGTTGCTCTGTTTTCAACGTCCCGCCGTTAACTTCTAATGGCGCTCGTTTTTGCGCTCCACTGCATCATTTGAAATATGCTTTGTTATGGCCGAGCGGTACATTGTTCTTATGACCCCTAATAAACTATACTGTATTCGTTTACTACAAGTACGTATAAAAAACTTCGGCTGATAACGACATACATAATATATTTACATACATAAATAATGATCTACATTAAAATAAATAAATTGTCATTAATTAATTTTATTTTGAAAAACTGCTGTACTCTTTTTCAACACTTGTAGTTTTTTGGTTGGATATCACTACTTCAGGTCCATTAGCAATAATAAAAACTACACGTGAATCCCATCAAAAACACTTATGTTAAAAAAGGTCCGAATTCCTAGCATAGCCTCAGTTGGTATTCTATCGGCCTGTCAAAATACCTTCTGAGATCTAAAATTAGATCGTGTTCAGTTTATTCTAAATAAGTTACCAATATCAATACACCCTTGGCTCTAGAATACATAACTGAGTACTTTCCTATTGTGCTTTCAATGTAGATACTCAATATCTCAGAAACCACTTGGCATAACTTTCTCAATTTTTACTCAGATAATTAGAATACTTACGTGAATTTACATATCAAATCTGACACGTAACGAAGTTAAGATAAGGAATAAAACACACCAATTTCGAATATACACACTGCGTGCGCAAGGCCGGAACTGTGGCCCGGCGGACCCGGTGCGCCTAGCTAATTATACATAAGAATACCCTGCCATTGTCATTTTCAATTTTGTATCTGAATTTGTAGGAATGAATGGTAGCTAAGGAATTATTATATAATATAAATTACTAGCCGTTACGCAATGCTTCGCTGGGTGTAACTAAAAAATAAAACAATTAACGTATGTACGTATTTTACTATAATTAGAATTATTGTTATATGTAGTTTTATAACGCTTTAAATATGTATATAACTATATATTTCTGTAACGAACGCTCAACCTCGGACAATTTCTTTGACGGAAATCAGTGCTTTTAATATCAAAAGTAAAGTTAATTGGATTTATGTTAAATATCTATGGTCCTGTTTACAACTTAAAGTGAATCACAATCCAGTTATGTTCCATAACTAAACATACTTATCCGGTAGGTCACTAAATGTCACATTTCCCTGTTTGATTTGTTAGAATTGCATAATAGACTAAAAATAAAAAATCAGATGTCAATTACATATACTAACTCTGTTTCCAAATAACGTTATCAAGATGTATAATTAACTAATATCCTGGTAGGGTAGGCCATTAGCAAACCTTGTAAGATAAAACGTGAAATTTCACGAATTAATTTCAGTTACTTTATTTGGTACAAGTAATTTACATAATGTAACAGCTCCCATTACTTGAGTTGGAATGTGATCAATTGAATAAGAACATTGTCTTAGAGTTGAAACACAACGACCATTTACACGTACAAAAATCGCGAGTAATATATATATATATATATATATATCTTGATATGCAAAGACAATTGCTGTCGACATTGACATTAGACGCTACATCTACTGTCACCTGCCACGTCTGTACATATTAAATGCAAATTACTACAATAGCGTTTAGTTCTAAGTT
>DWDX01001580.1:0-18066 GCA_018245675.1 Agara michaeli | reverse complement strand
AAATCTGAAATTATTTTGACCATTTTAAAGGGCATCAAGTCCTAGGCTGCACCAGGCAGCAAATACCCTAGCTACGCTACTGACAATTAATGTAGATGACCTTTATTGTTTAATTTGTAAAGCCATATTTGATATATTATGTTCTATACAATTGATACACGATATTAACATAGATGTAAATACATTTACGAAACTCCGCGGAACCTATTAAAACTCCTGACAGACCTCTCAACTAATACCACACGTAAGCAATACGCTACGTGACTTCTCCACTCCAAAAACCAAACTTAGAATGGCCCTTAAGCTCGATTACTATAAAGTAAAATCGGTCATATCAGAACGATTTAAGGTGGTAAATTATTTTTCGGAGGGTCCAAGCGGAATTTTGGCGTGACAAATGGTCGTTACACGGACTGAATTTGAAGGCATTCAGTAAGCAAATGTATGCGTCGGTCACTTGCGTGAAGGAAGAGCCCTGTAAGGGAGATGTTTACGTTTATGAGTTCATAAACATTCAAAAATACTTCACGCATAAATCACATTACTTTTGTTGTACGTCGGGGAGGTTTTAAATGAAGTAATGGGGCGTGTGGCTGTGCGGTGTGCAGTGGTTACTAATAAATGAGCTTCATTAGGGATGTGGGAACATAGCACGGCTCAGATCGGGGATTCAGGGTAGATACTACCAAAAGTAGTTATAATGCATAATACACAACGAAATGGTCCTCTGCGTGAAACTTGTGTCTGTACAACGGCCTTGACCCCATTCCAAGTTTCCTGCGCAAGTGTCTTCGGTACGAGAGCTCGACAATCTTTTCGAAAAAAATCAACCCTCCTCTTCTGCTGCACACATACATTTATTTTGACCAATATTCACAACATCGTTATACATAAGCTATTTTGTTTAACGCACGGTCCGTACGTCAATGTTAACCTTCGTTCTATTTCGTATACGAAAATCTTGTTAGCTTGTACAACGTCAATATTGGTAGGCATTCAATTTCCTTTCATGTTACACCAATCTGCAATATTCTTTCTTAATAAAAGATTATTTACTTCCTGTACTCGTTTTCCATTTCCTTATTATCTTTGACGTCGGAGGAAACAAACGCGAAAAAAATACAAACAGGAAAATGTCCACATAATTTCACTGGATCCCAAATTTCCATGATATATTTTTTTTAATTATTTACCTATAAATATTTCATGGCTCGGGCGGAGTGGAACGTAAACTAATAAATAATTCATTTTGATCGATATCTTTGCGGAATTTGTTGTTAGGTGTTGATGACGGATATATCGGGAAAGTTACATGATTGTAACGTAACATGATTGTCTTACGGTAATACTCTTCAAGTTATCTACAATTTTCGATGTCCCATAAAAGGTATCTACAAGGACATCTATTTGACCGAATGCACCACCACAACCTGATTCAGAGGCTCGATAAATATAACTGGTCTATTGATTCAGTGGTTACTGGGTCTAACTTCTGGGTAGGGAGTTTTGGTCGATTCCTACTGAGGACAAATCTGTACAATATTGTGTCTAGGTATATCACATTTATTATGCAGTATAGCAGTTGTCTAGTGACTAGCTGTTTTCTTAATTTGGAAGCAGATTACCGTGTATCACTTGTCTCCTTTAATAATATTTACAACTAGTTATTAAAAAAAAAGCCACGTTTTCACGTGAAAAAAGGACAAACAAGCATACTGTATTTATATTATTGGCATTGATTTTCGATGCCCATGTTATTCTGCTAGTCGTAACTGACATTAATATGATAGGGCTGTTGCACGCGTTTGCGCTTGTGAGAAACCTGTCGGATAATATTGATGGATTGACGTCCCTAACAGCATTTGCAGAGAGCTCCGAGCGGGAACTGCGGGGGCAACCACAATAATAATACGGATATTATTACAAGATATTCGCGTTAGGAGTAAAGGCTTTACTTACATTGAGTGTTTACTATCTAAGGGTAGTATTATCATTAATTGCGATTATTATTGCTTTGTGAGTATATTTAATGACGCAAAGTAGCCTAGTTTTGTTTATGTTAATTAAGTTACAGAGAAAGGTCTACATCAAAACTAACAAGTTCTTGATTAAAAAGTAACAAAATAAGGGGTCAGTCAATCAATGAAGCAATAAGCCGGATGCTGTCCAATCATACTACCATAGACAAGATGAAATGTCAAGGGACACGTCACTGACGTGTCCCTTGACATTTCATCTAAGAACTGCCCTAGATATTGTGTTGGGTATCGGCCTTTACTTCATTTTTTCATTTAATCACGTAAAAATAGAAATATGTGGTAGTCAAAGAATTCACAGATTCTCTCGACGGCGTCTTATCAACCTACCATAGATAAAATGAAATTTCAAGTCATATCCGTGCTTGGCTGTTGTATTGTGTGTCAAACTGTATTTTTTTTTTAATGACAAGATGAAAAGGTCCAAATTATCGCATGAGAGACAAGTTGAAAGGGTGATCTACGCGACCTATAAAACGAAAAACGAACAGGAATGTCTTAGTTTTGGTAAGGAGGGTAACATCAACTTGGAATCCTGAATTAGGGAGTGAACAATATGTTCGTTTCCAAAGGCATAAATACATCATAATAAAGTCAGAAATATGTAAAATAAATAATTGTGACGTCACTAATGACCAATAAAATTAGTTGGTCGTTCCAAATTATCTTTAAGTAAAAGAAAAACTTGTTACTATTCGTCATGAAGTACTGTAAGCAATAGATGTGTATTTGTTTTTAATAAACCAATAGTCCCTCGAGCCGGATTAATTTTTTCTGTATAAACCTCATTAATCATAATTTTTTTTGTTATACAATAAACGGGCTCGTAATCATCTAATATTAAATTGTAATTGGAAAAAGTTAAAAAAACCTTGCACATAGAAATATACATATACGATATATTGTGAGATTCAGTGTCGTAGCAAGTTTCAACAAGCTGTAACAAGCCGAAAACCTAAGGGAATACGCAATCATTCCCACCGCACTGACGCACCATAAAAAATAGTAATATTATTAGATTTTTTATGGCCGCGAATATTACAACATACCACGAGATAACTGTGTTCATTGTCGGGTACGGCGCGATACTTATACCTCATTGGGTGACATAGTACGGGCTCTGCCCGGTTTAAGGTCTAATGGCCGTGCGTTAGTTGTCCCAAGACTTTACATTGTTTAATGGGTCAGTAGATGGAATCTATATATAATCAAGAAGATCGGCAAATCAGCGAATTAGTGTTGAAAAACAAACACAAATTTTGTTATTATAACCTTTAAAAAACAAGAAAGTTTTTTCGATTTATTCAATTTATCTACCTGTTCGTCTAAGAAAGGATTAAAGTTGTCAGTGAGAATATTAGATGAAAACATGCGTTTGGGAGTGACGTAGTGAAATGGAGAACCGCCGTAAATATGATTCGGGAAAATCAGGAACGCGTATCTGTGCGGTGCGGCGAAGGGAGGTACGGGCCCTTTCAGATCCCTCAGTTTTACTCGACACGCGCCGTCTTGCGAACAGTGAGCGAACATTTAACATGTCATCACTACATCGTATAAAATAAAGTAACTTTCCGCTGTCCCTATGTCCCTATGTATGCTTAGATCTTTAACTAGCTAGCTTAGACTTAGCTAGCTAGCTTAGACTACGCAACGGATTTTGATGCAGTTTTTTTTAATGGATAGAGTGATTCGAGAGGAAGGTTTATATGTGTAAGCTTTGTATACTGTATGGTGTACACGGTCTATTATTAACACTATGTGTACGCCGCCTTAAAGTTTGACGTTGCGACACTGACATTAGGTTTTTAACAAGGTTATGATAGAGTATAAGCCTGCTGGTAAAGTAATTTATATAGTTAACTGTGTTTGTGACAAATAGGAGTTAATAAATCACATAAATACATTAAGTTTAATAATAGTGTCGATCTACTAAAATATTGAAAGTAAAAACCTTTAATTGTCGATTTTTCTATTTTTAGGTTAGTATATTGCGTGTGTAACCATTTAAACTTAAATTACAATTCATTTGAATATTGTAAGTTTAAAATAACATTAAATATTTCTATTTTTAGATAAATCAAATTATACGTTTTTGCTCCCGCATCATCCAACATATTATATATTATGTATATGCGCGGGACGAAGTCGCGGGCAAAAGCTAGTTTGATATAACATCACAGATACGTTGACGTTGTATTAGAATATGTTAAAGCTTTATTTATCCACAAATCAAGCGGTCGAGACCTCAACGTTCGTATATACAAAATGTGACATAAAATCATCTGTATAGATATGTATTATAAATATAGATATATATATATATATATTACGTAGTTTATCAGCTATCTGATTACCATAACACAGGCTTGGCGTAACTTAGGATCAGATGGTCCTAGAGAATTGATTCGAACATGTTATTTTTAGTTTAGTATTAGATATTAGTTGTCTATGGATGAATTAGTATCACACACTGTTCTAAACTCCCACTTACAATATCGTCGCATTAAATTTCACACGCCACCGTGTAGAATAAGCGTATAATAATCGTAAAGTAACATTTTAATGAGCTTGCGGTCGCTGAAGGCCGAAAAACAAATAAAAAAGCCGTAAAATTGTACAAAACACTCCTTTGTTTTCGCGATTGTCTCTAAAATGGCTCCATGCCCAACAAAGAACTTAACAGTTACTAGAAGAGTTTAATAACAACAACAATAATAGCCCAACAATGCTATGTATTGTTCCCATGCTGGGTAGAGGTTTCTTGTAGGGAGAAGATTTCAGGCCATAGTCTATCACGCTGAGTAAACATTATATATTTTATTAATTACTCTAAGGCATGCGATGACTTCTAACCCGCACTTGACCAACGTGGCAGGCTATGGCCACAAAGCATTATGAGAGAACAATCGAATCCAATAGTGAAAGAGTAAAAGTGTGAATGATGACGTAGGCATTCTATAAACACGCATAGCGGAATTACTCACGCAACGAGCCCAACAAACGAATTCCATTTCAATCTCGCTAAATAAGTAATTTACGGGGTCAACTCGCAATTAGGCGGATAACGCGGTGCCCCTGGAGGGCCATTTCACGTCTCGTATGCACGCTGATGGCCCCTAATGCGACCCGTAAACGACCACGTTCTAATTATATTTCGCGGACACCTTCCGGCTCAGGATCGCCGGTTAATGGCATACATTTTATATTACGTAGATAATTATCATGATGCGTAGTGGCCGCGTTTCTTTTTGTTCACCGTTATTACGAATAATTATATTACTAATGTATTTCTTTGTTATCTTTGTTTATAGATCGCTATCTATCTTGAAAATACAAATAATAACAATAAGCATATGTGCTAATCAAATAAATTATTTACATGAGACAACTCACAAAATCTGGCTCACAAATCACGATAACTTAATCGGGCCAGGCCTGACCATCAATAAAATTTAATTCAATCATGAAGAAAAATATAAGCTGTCCAAAAGAACCTAAACAAAATGTATAAAAAGAATAACAAATTTATTCATAAGCATTCGATAACAGTTTACCAAATGTCTCTTTCTATTATATTTCGAATCCGCTAAGAGGAAGCGGGACAAAACGGACGATAGGCAAAACGCCGATACGTAATGTTTGTGAATAGGGAAATTCAAACGGAGATACATTTGTGAACACAGGACGTGTATATCGAGAAGATTCTTTGTATTAAATATATTTTTATCCCAAGGGTTGTCGGGGGTTTCTGAAGACCCTTACCCGGACCTTTTTAGGGCTCTTTATCAATCTTAAAGCGCTTTTTCCTTTTCTCTTAACGAGAAACACTTGCCGAGTTCCCGCGTTCTAACCCCTGGGGATGAGCTTCTTTTTTGTTGATAATGTTTCAATTTTTATGTCACATTCTCGATAAATACGAGTAGTTTGTTACATTGATACTTTTTAAGAACCAATAAATATTATATTATATTCATTTTAAGACACTCAGACGAACACGAGGGTAACGGAACGGTCCAGTACAGACTCTCTTAAATTGATTTTAATATACAATTGAATCCAAAATTGCATCGAATAAAGAGCAAATATTACTCGATTTGATTATTTTCTTCCAAGATTTTCTTTTCATGTATTAAAGATGGCTAATATATAAAAAAGCGATAAAGTGATAATGTAAATAACGTAATTCGTTTTTCTTTGAGCCCCATTTATTATTCCAGTGCCGGTTACGAGTCTCCAACGTCAAATTGTGACGTAACAGAAACATTCGAATGGCGTATGTAAAGGGGCCAGTGTGGGAATATCGCACACTCGCATCCGAACCTACATAAAGATATACTTCAGCCTCTAATATGAAATGATTAGGCGATTACTCTTAGCTTCGACCGCGCGGTCAAAAGAGTTTATCTTGTTGACATGTCACACAATATGTATTTTCCCATGGAAATGAGATATGTATTTGCCCACGGTGGAAATCGAACCTACGACCCTCGGTTTATTAGAGAGTGTTTCTAACCTCTGAACCGAGGGGTCAGTGTTGTTGTCATAACATCAAGTGGGCGTACGCGATCGAGTACCATATTTACCTCTTACACGATAACAAAAATCCAATACGTTTATTTATATGGACATTATACAACGAATACTTACATGAAAAAGAAACTCGTAATATAATTGCGTCGGGGTCTCGTAGTATTGAAGGATCCTTTGATGACGGATGCTTCAATGCTTACCTTTGTGAAGCAAAACAACAAAAGGTGTACGTTAACTATAAAGAATCCTTTGTAAACGGATCTGGTTTTTATTCATTGGCTTTTTATTAGAAAAATACTGTTGAAAATGTATTGGTTCATTATTATTTTTTTATACGCAACAAGCAGTAGTAGCAGACAGCCTATTCGTTGAAACTTCAGCCTCTCACTCCGCCGGGTCCGATTTATTACGTGCGTTTTGTAACTAAAATTTAAACATCACTCGCTCTAACGATGAACGAAAACATCGCGAGGAAACCTGCAACCTTAGAGATGTTATACAGTATATAATATTTTCGGAGGTGTGTGAAGTGTACCAATACAGACGTGGCCAGCGTGACTTGACGTGACGCGACAGCGTGACTCCTTCTCACTATGACGGGAGATCCGATCCAGTAGTAGATCAATGGAAGGGTTGAAAGAGGAACAAGAATAATTTTTATACCATCATCCCCGTTCCCTTACGATTTAGGCGGCAAGCACTGAGTGTCAAATGTACAATAGAATAGAAACATATCTATCCTCACAGAGCTGACGTGCTTTTTCTACATTCACCGGTGATCGACTCCCCCATAAGCCAACCTTTGCGCTCGTGCCGGGCACGGGAGGCTTGTAGCATACTTCCTTTTTCTATATACATACATAGAGTAGACGAAGATTGACGCAACAATCTTATTTATAAAACAATAAACTCACTAGTAAATTTGCGAAATTGCACGTAAATACCTATTGCCCTCTTAAGATAGGACCGCTCGGGAGGCCGCTCCGCTGTATGCGACGTAAAAGCAAAATAATCCTTTATGAAAATACTAAGAGCCTCCCACGCACCGTGGTCTTGTGAGCCCGCCCGCCTACAGCCACACACTGCTTCCCGCTATGGGGGAAACTGAGAAGTTTTACATAATTCGACGTAAGTAGGCGTTCTGTCATTTCCAAAACGTATTTGATTTGACACGCGCATAATACACCCTTTCTCTTTTCAATCTTTCCTTTTGTACTATCTCTCCACAGTATGAAACAAAGTCAGTCAGTACGATTAGATCTTTCAAACTACGCAACGAATTTTAATGAGGTTTTAATCAGTAGGGTTTCATAGACACAGTGATTCATCAGAAAGGTTTAGGTGTGTAATACATGCAAAGTAACTCTGTCTGTCTGTTACGGTTTCACGGCCGAACCGCTTGACCGATTGTAATGAAATTTGTTATGGGTATAATTTCAAGCCTGGGAATGGATACAGACATCGGACATTTTTTAACCCGATATTCCTACGAATTCGAAATCTACGCGGGTAACGCCGCGGGGCACAGCTAGTTATAAATAAAAACCTACATATTCCTATTCAAATGTCTAAGAGCTTAAGGGTTCTCAGAAAACCGGACTACTTCACCCTTTCATTTACATTTATTTAAGGGCCGGGACTTTGATATATCTAATACACTACTATAAAATGGAACTTCTGTTTATATAGGATATCTTTCAAAATATAACCACAATAACCACTGGAGTAGAACTTTCGAGAAAATATACCATAATAAAACAGTTAAGTTACACTACCTACTATCTTACGGGAAACAGGTACCTACACAAGTTTGCAAGCATTCCACTGAAGAGTAATGCAAGGTGAAGAGAAACTCAAAATCATTATGTATGCTACAGCAAGTATTATATGTATGCTACAGCAAGCTATCTGTCAACAACATCTTTGGCCACTAAGACGTATCTCCGCCAATCGGTAGTTAAGGCAGCGTGGTGCAGTATTCTCCAGGGTTCGCGTTCTTTAAAGCATTGCAGCCAGACAATGTTTTGTTCTGTCTATATTTCAGTTTTAAACGAGTTTCTATCGAAGTAATGCAACTTATCCAACGTAACACCCAAAGCACTATAACATTACTAACCCCCGCGGATGTCTGCGACCTGCTGATTGCGTTTACCACCAGGGAAACGCTTCTCCTTATACTTTATCGCCGTAAAATGTGACGACGCTATACAACTGGAAATAAAACTGTAGTAAAGAATAGAAGGTTGTGAAAAATCGACCGTAAATATGTCGTAAAAACACAAAAGCCCCCGCACACTGTAACCATTTGCATGATTATGCGCATATGGGGCTAAAGTAAAGCAACTTAGCTTATAGCGACCGCATAATTTGCGACGGAGAATTATGATATAGGAATTTCAATGCGCCAGGAGTGAAGGGCGCTTGTTGGCTGACGGTCTCTGACGGCATCGAACGGTCTTAATATTTTTAACCGTCTTAATATTTTCATTCTTGCTTTTCCAGCATTATAGATAAGGCTTTGTGTTCTCTCATTATGAGAGGAGACCCCTATCCAGCAGTAGCGCAGTGAAGGGTTAAAACATTTATAATTTCTTTAATGAAACAATAGCGAAGACACATGCAGATAACATTGGATGCCTACTGGCCAATCCAGCTCATGGACATTAATTTGTGTCAAATCGCAAATTAACATAAAGTTTAACTTTGTTGCGTTAATTAAAAGCACTGTAAAACACAACAATGCTTTTGACGTTAGAACGGTAACGCTTTCACTGACAACTGAGCAGGGCGTTTCACCATCTAATGGAGATAAATTACCGAGACTATAGTTCTCAACTTCACGACCTCAAAAGCGCATGATTGCAATTCGAACTACCAATAACGCACTGTCACTAGTAAAGCTAGAGTACTGTAGTAAAGCTCTTTTCTTCTTACAAATCGCCGCCAAAAATATAGCTGAAACACTTAATGGAATCCATCTTTCATTTACAAAGCTATTGGAATCTCACATTAATTACGGCTATTGAAAATAAATACACGACTTTTGTTCAGCGTAACTCAATATTTAATGTTTACTACCATGATTTAAAACGATAGTTTCCGAGTACAAGTTAATTGCATTAAAAAATTATTAGAAAATAATTTTAAACACAGCCCGCTTACTTCCTTTTCGTCACTTCACCTGGCGGTGTATCCAACTTCTCGGATGTTATGTCGAAGTTGGTCTCCAGTCTGTAAAAGAAATATCGGTAATATATAAGTTGGTTGCAAACGTCCATGGACGGTGATCGTGACTTGTGACTCCTGCCTGTTGCGTTTACTACTCTTCAGATACACGAATAAGAGACGTTATGACTGCCTTTTTTGTTTTATTGGGCGTCGGGATTTTCGTGATTTATCCGCCATAGGTAGATCCAACCTGATCCAGCGTACGTTGACCCCTCCAGAGAACCTTGTAGATTGACTTGCAAAACGGACATTTTAATATCGCGACTATCAATAACTCGGTTGGATGGTGGGTAGGTGTTCTATAATTTTTTTACGAATTTCAGGGGCCTTTCATATTGTACTTAACGTGGATGTACGATATTGAGATGTTTACGTAAAGGTTGATACAAATTATTAAACTTGAATGTGTGTTTTAACGATACTGAAATGTGATGTAAGCCACGGGAGTCCTAAATAATTGTCTTAATATGTACTAAACTTGTGGTTTTGGAGGTGCTATCATTGTAAATTTATCTTTATTTATGTTATTGTTTACTGATGTAAATACAGTTAACTTTAATATCTAACATTTGTCCCACATTATGGTAAAATAGTAATTGTTTTATATAAATCTGTAAAATCTTTTCTCTTTGTCTTTGACTTCTAAGTGATTCGTGGACTAATGGCAGCTGATGATAATCGAAAATAATAATAATAATCTACTTATGGACTATGTCGGATTCGGCCATCAGATATGTAATTAGAAACAACCCGTGCTATGGCAAACAGACAGGTCGAAAACTACACATATTAATTTCTAAATACATACTCACACCTACACACAGAGCAAATATTGATGCTCATCGCACAAATATTTATCCTGGATGGTATTCGAACGCATAATCTACCATTCAAAATATATCTCCTGTAATTCTTTGCGTATTTTGACACAAAAGAAAAAAAATACTACAAGAAAATGGCAACACAATCAAATGTCACGTGTGTCTCCACTTTTGCGCCAAAAATGTCATCGTTAACAGAACAACTAATATAACGATTAACACTTCATTAAACAGAACGCCGGAATTATTTTCCTACTCGGCTTCTTTCTCTCGCACCGCCAAACCTAATCCTGTGGCGCGCGTAAAGCCGATGAAAGCGATAACTTGGATCTATATAATATAATCGGTAAGTACGCAGACACTAATCAAACGAGCCTTCGTTATTATCTATCCTCGGAGACGAATGCCTTTTACAATGATAATGATTAATGCCTATAGCTTGTCATGCTGGCCAAGTTATTCTTTATGCGAGGAGAGCAAAACTAAGCCGGCGGCTGTTACAAATGGCTACACATGGACATCTATAACGGAATGAATAGCATCGTACCAATGGGACTGTTAGTGAAGTATATCGTAGCAAGTTTTGCTTTAGTTGCCAACGCATCTGACAGAAGTTACTATAGGAACCAGAATGCATCGTGACTTCCCCCGACCGGACGACCCATTGTCAAGCTACTAACAGTTTTTCATATTCAGAACATTGCTGCCTATGGCCTACCCGAACGAGATGTAGGTATACAGGTATGAATGGTTTTTTTCCCCCGGTCAATATGTATCGACCCCGATGCAGCGGTGGTTGACCGGTAAATCCGAAGGTGACTTGTAGATGAGGCCGAGCAAAGAATCCGCATACGTAATGGATGTTCGCGTTAATATACGACAGCTCGTTGAGTTGAAATATGATCGGGCCGTGTCCAATTCAAATTCATATTGTTTTATTCATTATCTATACGTATGACGACTGGCCTCTTGGTCTGGTGGTTAGAGAGGCTGACTGATAAACCGCACGTTCGATCCACACCCAGGACGAAGGATCAGATAGCAGCGTGTGTGTGTCCTAAGATATTATTATTCCTATAAAAAAGACGTCCCGACTGGCTCACTGGTTCCTTTAAAATCTGGTCCTCATAGCAATTCGAAACAAAATCACCGCATCAAACATTTCAATATGCATATAATATCATTAATCTCAGTTGGTTATACGCTATAGCACAACGAAGCGAAATACTTTGGACATAACACTCTAGCTAGCCTGTTCGAAACATGGTAGATATTCGAGAAACAGATTAAATATATCAATAATAAAATAATAATATATATAAATAATAATAAATAATAATAATATATCAATATATTATCAATAACTGGATCACTGCCATTAAGAGATAGTTCTTCAGAGTTTCACGATGTCTACAGATGACGAGCTAGTCGTACATATTTTCAAGACATTTGCGTATTACGAGATAGCTCTTCATAGTTCCAAATCATAAGTTGACTCCTTCCTCCATCCCCCGTAGCTTCTGTATCCATTACGCTATCTGGATGGTAAGCTGGTGTTACAAATTGATAGCTGTTCGAAACATCCGAGAACTTTATTTAACGACGAGCTCGCGTCGGCACGCCCGAATCAAGTGCGTGCACAGACTGATACACAAACAGAACCTTTGGTATGAAATGCAGAATATAATTATATTCCATCATCTTCGTAAAAGAAACACTAAAGATAACTTTTTCTAAGGTATTTTGTAGTTGTTTTACGTCTACCCCTTAGAAACCTGGCCTGAAGGTATAATAAGAACAGTCACAACCTCTACTCACAGAAACCACGTCCATAATAATTATTATCTCAACGTTAAAAACTTTGCAACGACTTAATTAATGTTCTGTAGAATTATATTCAAATATATAGCTGTAAAAATCTGATGGTTAAAGTTGCCGAGGGAAACCCTCTTGATCGAATAGGTCAGATACTAGGTGATCAGGAAGTCAGAAGATTGCAAAACCAGCTTGTATGTATGAGAAGAGTGATGAATGCAGACGAAGCACATGAGATCCGTAAGAATAGAGATATTTGGCATTCGATGCTCGCTCGGTGTGATAGCAACGAGTTTGGAAAAAAAAGCTATATTTTTAATTTCAAAATAACTTGCGTGTGATCTGCGGGCACGTTACTCTGTGCGTACATTAGACAAAACACAGATAAACCGGGCTAATGGCTAGTTAATCCAATAAAACGCACATTTAGGGCGAGCGAACGGGCCCTCCTTAAAAACAGCTCCTAAAAAGACATCCACCATTCATCTTAATTCCCCCCTTTGTTGACAACGGCGCTTTTACCCGACAAGTCACATCGGACACATTCAGCTCTTATCGCGATGGGCTACGGTTTATATTCGTGTATTGATAATGTTTTGGAAGTGCAAACGTTACGTTGGCACGTGTTACGTACAAGTAATTGTTGTGACAGTTTTTCTGTTACTGCGATATTTCAGCTCTTACCTAATATCTTATCATCGATCGCGCGTGGAGTACATCCAGGAATTACGGTCGGTAGAAGTTTTATTCTACGTGAAGGTAGCTAATGAATAATAGCTTCGGGAATAGGGATAATTTCTTTTCTTGTTACCTGATACCCTTTTCCTTGCGAAAGAGAACATTCAGGATAAAAAACCTTCAAACCCAATATTAAAAAAAATACCTATCAAAGTCGACCCCCGAATTTGTTAATATGATAGACTGTCAGTGGACGAGGAAAACTAATAGCTGACTGGAATAGAAATTTTTAGAGGAAACAGGGCGTAGGTCTGGGTATACACCCAATGATGGATGCATTAAGGTTGAAAAAGAAGAAGATGAATAATTTAGCCGAAAGTTTTACATAACCCTGAAGCAATCGCAGATGCCAATCGATTTGTAAAGTAAAGGGACACCGGGCATGGTCGGCTCTTTGACAATTCCCGTGGGCATTACTATGTTTTGTACTAAGAGAGCAGCAATCGAGCTAATAGCAGTCACAAGTGGCTGCTACCGGCAACATACAGCTTCAACCATTGTTCAATAGCCACTGCCGGTAAGCATCATTTACATCATTCCAAATGGATTAGATTCCCACCCAGAACAAACATTTGTGCGACGAGGACATTTGGTTGTTCTGTCTGGTAATAAAAAAATATCTATATAGGTATTATATTGCATGTTTATCAGCTGTCCGGTTATTATGACACAGGCATTAAATGGCCTAATTTGGAATCAAATAGTCGTATGTGGAATTGTCCCCGTTTATTATAATTATTATGAACATACCTCATACTTCACATAATCTACGTCAACGAAGACATCCATACCTAAGCGTTGTGAGCACGAGATTCCTTTTAGGGTGCGGTAATAATACAATAAATAATACAATTCCAAATGCATGTACCCGCGCCGTGTTTTAAATTGAATCGTTATGATTTTTTGTCTCTCGTGGTGCTTTAAAAAATTTCGTATAATTGATGTGAAATTATACAGGTCATAGACGCTATCGACCGGAGCAAGAGAACGTTCACCTTCCTCTCTGGAGTGTTCTGGAAGCCGAGAGCATGACACAAGCCACATGACGTCACACGAGGGTCACACGGTTCAATCAAGGTTCACCATTAGCATGAGAGTTTTATACATAACCTGAAAATTTTCTTTCGTTTGTGCACTCGTTATTAAAACACAAAGGTATTTTTGCAACCGGCCACCTTTAATCTCTATCGACCATATGAGGGCTTTGGGGTTGTGATAGCGCCTTTCACATTTCTCTGCATATTCCAGAGGCTGGCTGGTAGAAAATGCTTTTTAGCATTAACTCCGCTTTTTGTACCATATTTTTTCAGGTTTGTAAAATTAAAAAGAAGCCTCGTCAGAGAGATCTCGTAGCTAGTTAGGCTTACAACTAATAGGCATCTCCCGCCAACCTTAATTTTTTTCGCTACTCGCCTACACTACGCTAGATTTTGGATGAAAAATGTTCTAGATGTTTTAAATCTTCCTCAATTGTGAATACAGACCAATGTATAGCTGGGGGTCATAAGGGAGGTGCAGTGACATGGACTGTACGTCACTTTCCAATACCAACATCCAACGATAAAGAGCTCTCGATGACACGATGCTGTGCAACGCAGAAACGAAGAGGTCATCCACCCCGCACACCTGGGACACTCGCCTCAAATATAGGGTTGGCACTGAGAATTTTTGTAAATAAAAAAATGTTAAGAGATTAAGAACAGTGTGCATAGTGCAAGTTGTCTTCTCTACTCGTTCGCGAGAGCGTAAACTACAATTTATATGGAATTGAAACAGCGCCAACTAATATCAGTAATGAGAAAATAATTTTTGCGAGTGCGAATGACAATAGCACTTGTCAGTGGGGGACATTATAGCATGTGATTGCTTGTTTCGAGAGCTCGGAGAGTACGAAATACAAAATTTGACCTTCGATACGTCAATACCATAGCAACTCACACTCGCTTCTCGCCGTGAATATATTTGTTGAACTCGCTTTCAGCACACAGTACCTATTAGTTCTCAGTTTCACATAATAACAACATCTATTGTTTTTCACTTCAAAATAATTATGCGACGCAAACCATTGCACCTTGACTTCGGTTTTATTTCATGCATCTTAGACAAACCATACAGTGTAACGGAAGCTTTTAAAATTTGAAAACCTTCATATAAAAATACTTCTATTACATTATTTTTAATATTCAGATAATACAAAATTTGCCCAAGTGGCAACCCTACGCAGAGTCTCACAAGTGTCCACCATTAACTGCACACAGCGTATAATGGGACGTATTGATAAAATACGAGTTTTTTTAACCCCCGTCGTATTAATGCCTACTTTTCATAACATTCAAATAGAATCTGCCGAGACAAAGGTTTAGTGAGAGGTCAACGTACCTGAGTTAACTTATAAGCTTTAGGGTTCAGTTTTATCGTATGGTACAGAAGTGCTGAAGACTATGAAGTACATTTTAATTTAACAGATCGCTCGATTGAATGTGAGAGTGGAATTAAACCTTAGCAATGACCAACATCACATACTGTGTAAAACCTTAGGATAAAAGTAAGATACTAGACGATATCCAGATAACATCTCGATGTTCATCTAGTACCAAACCACTATTTGGGTGCAATGTAATACATATTGGTAAACATCAAGTAACTTCATCATCATTATCTCATCTCTCATATCTTCCAGGGGCTCGAGTCGCGATACAGAAATAGTTACTCCGACCGAATGCCCACGACTCCCTAAAGAGAAATATACTTAATTCTTAAAACTTCCAACAACTGAAAACTATTCTCTTAAGTTTTCAACACTAACAGCACATAATATAGTAATTTGTTAATCGTTAGTACGGAACCATCACCAAGTCAGCACTGTCCAGAGAACATAAAAGTTGATTTTTTAAACATCAGCTCGTTGAAAATATTCACTTTTATTCATTCTTTGTTACATTGCACGTGTGTCTCACCCCTTATTCCCACACTAATCCTTTATTTTCTTTCACTAAACATTTTTCAACAAAAGCCCGCAGCGTTGCCCGTTCTGAATCAAACACTTAATGTGAGTACCTAATGTTGAATGCTTTTTATACACGCAATTAGAAAACAATAATGCACCGCCCTACACCTGAGAAATAAATATATTTCTCAGTTGTACAAGGCTCAGTGTCTCAGTTTAAACTTGTGTAAAATAAAACAAGTTTAAATAGACATTTCGTTGATGGAATATTTCAATATGTTAATCTTTACGGTTTTGTTTATTATTAAAGTTTTTCGTTTGATTCGTATCCTTAATTTATGTGTTTAACAAATGTAACAGATTAAAAACAGAGCAAACCTTTTATGTCAATTCGACCACAGATTAGATATCGTAAAGTTGAGCACATAGCGACTAACAAAGCCAATATAATAAGCCAATATCTATTAATAAAAATAAAATAGGGCTACCTGAGATTCCTCAATCTGCAGTCGGAAATTATACTGATACGCGACCTCGAGCTTCCGTCTAAGGGCGGAAGGGTGGCTTTCGAACGGCCAAGCATGCTGAAGGAGAAATTCATATTTATTTTTATCTATCACTATAATATCAAAATATTACACATTAAATATAACTGTCGTGTAGAGTAAAACGTAGTGCATGAGAGGATTTAAAGCTACATTGTACCACTATCCAATTGTGTAATGGAAAATATTAAGTATCCAACTGTGTAATGGAAGGCAGCTCCGAAAAACGCAAGTTCCCCCATGATGTTTTCTCCAACCGATAACTACCCAAGGTTAATCTACATAACGTCGCAAAATGGCACAGATGATAAAAGTAAAAGCCTCAGTGACCACTGACCATTAGGTAGTATTTTTACCAGGTGGTCAGCGTGACCAATAAAAAGCTACATACCTAGGTTTGCTGAACAACTTGCTCTTCTTTTTAGTCTTCATTTTGTCGACCATAGAATCGCCAGCGCCGTGCAAAGATCCTTCCACGGGTGTTGTCGTCTTCAAAGTACTAAGTGGTGATTCCTGGGACATAGTACATTAACATGTATTTATTCCATATTTATTTTGTCTTTTACTCCTATGTATTCTTTGTATGAACCCATTTAGATTATATCAAGCAACCCTGCAACTGAAGATATTCTGTTAGAACGCGAAACACGTGTCAATGTAGTATAAATATGCTGTACATTTTTTATGTATCATTGCATATGCATGCGTTCATGTGTGAAGATGGGTGATGCTGATGCGTAACACATGAGATAACATTACCTTAAATTGGTATATTTACCTTAGCAGACAATGGCTCGGCGTTGTAGTCTGTTACCTTCTGCAAAACCTCACTCTCTGTTCCAAAGTTGGTCTTAGAATCTGGCGACGGACTGTCGGTTGTGGCCTGAAAATTTTGGATCATTATTTAAGTTACCGTGTCCCTTCTTCTATCGTCCCTACAATCGGGGTCCCTGTTTCTGTCGTCTAGTAATCATCGTTAAACCTCGCCGAAAGTCTTTGAAATCGTTTCAAAACACGCATTTGATGAGTTAAACACTAATCCATAGTGGAGCAGCGTGGTGGAGTATTCTCCAAGTTTCGTGCCCAGTAATGAGACAAAGAGTTAAGAAAGACAAATAGCCTTAAATCCTTATCCGTTTCTCCAGCTCGGTTGTTCCTCTGAGATTCTGTGGTTAAGATGTGGTTTTCTCTCTTTTAAAAACTGCACCAAAGTTTCCACTTACCGTTAAGCTACTCGCAAACATATAGTTTTATCATAAACCAACTTACGGAACTTAAGGTCTTCGACAGTCTATCTTCTGATTCTGTTTCGTCATGTGGCCAGTAGATTTTGCCGGGAAACCTGCGGTATTAATAATTTTTACCGACGAAAAAAACTGGTACTCAAGTCAACGCGTATATATATA
>DWDX01001579.1:0-18072 GCA_018245675.1 Agara michaeli | reverse complement strand
AATGTTATAAATAAGTAGATAACTATTCTAAGCAACTGCATAATATTGTGACCGAAATTGTATACCGTCCTTAATCTTTAAAATATCTGAACGTGATGTTTCCTAATGAATTTATGTAAAGTACAATACGTAACCAAAGATGTAATTAATTACTCATGTATTAATTAGCCGTCGATCCCATAGCTACACTCGGCTATTGAAATTTACAAAACGAGATCATTTTACTATAACTCGTAATGAAATGGCTATTTATCATCTGTGCGTGTTTATTTGACAATAAAATTTTTTTGCTTATAGATGTAAGGTATAAAGGTAATTTACACTACGCACGTTGTTTTGCTGGGCTTAACGTATTGTGTGTAACCAAGATCTTCCTTTAGCGTTAAGAATATGTAGTTATTTCACCGTTATAACTTTAGAATACGGGCAGATCACCCCATAAAAATGTTAGAGGCTTAAAAGGCTGACTAGTTATATTATTATCGTTGAATGTTTGAATTTCGGACGCAAATGTGAGATATTAATGCTTGGCAAATAATTATATTTTAAGAAGCAATGTGCATGTTGATTACAATATGTTCGAGTTCGTGACACTAGGTGCCATCGTTAATAGTAATTTACATATATTTACGTAGTACTAGGTGCATATTTTTGTTGAAGTTTTGCAGTGAAGTGATGAACTTCACATTACTCCATTTAAGATATCGTAGGCTAACTACTACTAACAATGTCTGGCAACTTGATTTACGTATGTAGGAAATCACGATTTCAAAATGAACTTCCTAAGAGGTCATTATTGTGAAGTATCATATTGAAAGCACTGATATCATTTTATTGACAGCCAATTTATTTTTAAATGTTTCCTATGTTCCAATATATCCATAATCTAGTTTTATTGTTGGTACAGTATGGTTTTATTGTCTGGTACTGTGGTATTGTATAAATCCTTGAGGTCTGACGGTGAAATCGTAACTTGTGTGCAGATAGATACATTTTGCAACATTCCTTAGGAATCGCTTGTTAAGTTAACGGGACCATTAATTTGTAATTGCCAAAGATACTAACGTTACGCAATGTAATGCCACAAATAAATGTATATTTTTCAATAAAGATTTTTTATACATTTTTGCTGTTTAACCACGATGTATTGACCTGTAAATATCATTACGTACTTTTCTTTACCTAACGAGAAATTTAATGCGCCTTACATTTTGACTAAAAGTACATGCAGAAGGCAATAAACCCGACCAAGTAAATGTATTGTGTTAATAACGTGTGCATTAAAGATATTGAAATGAAACACCCAAGATCCATTTAAAATTGAATTATATTTAAAGGAAATTAAACAATCAGAACTAAATGATCACAAGCTAAAAATATGAAATAACAGTGATCTGTTACGATGATTTTAATAGACATTATGAAATCTCCATCGATCGCCGCCGCTTGTAAACTAAAGAATAAAAATAACAACATACAATAAACACGATTAATCTTTCCCGCAGTTGGCCAATTGAGGTGTCCTCTCTACTCTGACACAATTATCGGTAGCCAGCCTTTGGGTTATTCCGTTTAACGTTGTCCAAACTTTGGGAATCACGAAGCTGTTCTCAGGTATCCCTTTTTTCACTATCACTGACGGTTCTAGCGGTTGATGTCGACGGTACGCTGTCTTTTTCCTTTGCCATTCGTTGTTTGCTGAACTTTCCCATCCCGGGCTGGTATATAGGAAGGCTCGGCCGATCCTAAAACAGTGTTGATTATATAAGAATCGAGGTAATTTTAATAACCCATCGTCATTGAACTATTAGTCAACAATATTCAGATATCCACGTTTATCGCAAAGCTGCAATTCTGAGTGTCTAGTTCGTGAACTATATTCGTATTCTAAACGTTTTGAGCTTTTATATTTACTGATTCAGTAAATTAGAAATTTGAATAAAATGAAATAATCATGAATAAAACAAATAGCCAAATTTTAATTTTGTCATTACTATATAGTTTTATCTACTGCTTACCTTGTTTCTAATTCTACGTTCTGTGCGACGCTCGCTACCTTCACCTCTGTCTTTTTCCTCAGACCCCTCGCGCTCTGTAGATTTGCCTCTATCTTCAATGGACCTTTGTCTCCTGAGCTCTATATCTTCACTGACAGTTGTATCGTCAGATTCCACACTCTCTCTTCTTACTTTTGAACAGCAAGCTACTACTGTATCTGGTTTATGATCTACTTGAGATGTTGATAGTTTAACAGTATCATCATTAGTGACTCTACTTGGTTTTGCATCTACATGGTTCTCTTCGAGTTTTACTTTTTTGTCCATACTTTCAATGATTTTAACTAAATCATCTGTCTTCACTTGGGGTAATTGGGTGAAAGGCTTGATATCATCATGGTTCAGTGATTTCGGCTTGCCTTCTAAACTCATAATTTTACTTATAACTGATAGTTTTTCATTTTTTGCACAGTCAGTCTGCTTAATTCTCTCTTTCCTGGTATCGCTGTATTTTTTGCTCTTTTGTTCACGGGGAGATTCCTTAAACTTGTCTCGTTTATCTTTTTTAAAACCTCTATCATCTTCAACTTGATCAGCATCTTCTGCTTTAAAAGTGCTTTCTTTCTTTTCAAATTCTATCTTCTTTCTCTTATCTACAATAGCACTAGTGCTAGGCTTACGTTGATCTTTATATGATTTAGATTCAAATACAGTTCCATCTTTAATATCTGACTTTAGTTGATCATCTCTTAAATCTACATTTAATTTTTCCCTTTCCCATTCTCTTGGCTTGACTTTCTTTACGTCCATTTCTATTATCTCATCTTCTTCCTAAAAATTGTTATTGATGTGAGATTAAAACAAATTAAAAATGTACATGTACAATTACAATACAAAAAAAACAACTAACTACCATTGGTGACTGAGCTGTTAATTACTACAGGGATTTTTTTCAAAATACTTCTTTGCGTAATTTAAAAAATAAAACAAAATATTACACTACAATTTTGTAAATTCAGTGACACACATAATAATTTACAACAAAAATATATTACCATAATGTGCTAATGTTACTTTTTAAACAAAAACATTGAAAACCTTGAAGCAAGTGTCACCACCACTTTTTTGAATCCCTTCTTGTATTTCCTTCTTACTGGAAAGCTTGGCGGAGGATAGGGTAAAAGTATTATGGGTTTTAGTAGCCAAAGCAGGAAAATGGCTGTCCCAATCAGAGTCAGTACTAATAAATTCATCTGAGCCGTGCAAACATTTCAGTTCAGTCGGATGTATGGCAGGTGTAGATCTATTTTTATTATAACCTTTTGTATCACTAAGCCAAAGATTTTGGTACTGTTTGTAACTGTGATAGTCATAGGTGTCATTGTTGGCATCATCTTCAGATAAGTCACCATATCTCTATATATAATGTTACTTGTTAAATAATCTTCAAATAGACTTCACGACATGAATTAAGTAGTCGTAGGTTTTTGTATTGTTAAAAATAAATGATTTTATAAATATTTGAGGCATATATAGTTAATATGACGTTGTTAATTTGAAAGAAATCATGACAAATGATAGCAACTTACCCTAATAAATCCATCTTTAGTTTTCCTTTCAATTCTCATCTTTCTTTTGTCATTTTCTCGTCTTCTACGTTCATCACGACTTCTCTTATCCTGTTTACGTGATGCTAAATACTCCAGAAGTGGAGTTGACTGTGCTTTTTTATCTTGTCCTGCAATTTGTAATATCAATATTAAGCAATATAACCGTAATTAAAGTTATTGCTAGTACACAATATTTTGTTTTCAGTCATCCTGCATAATAGGAGTTCAAGGTATAAAGAAACTATGGTAGTGTATCATTTACACTATCACAGACAGTTAATAGGAATAAAACAGACAAAGTATTACCCGATAAACAATATAAAATGAACAATTCTGTATCTAAACCAATTGTGTGTACTGTGCTCATTGCCAAATGACCTTCTGGGTGGTTCAGAAGCTTCCGATGAACTGATTTAACACTAACTCATATCTGCAGCATTCCAAAAAAGACCAAGTTGATAATGTAAGTTAATTATGTCTACTATATATAGAAAGAAACTGATGCTGAGCAGTAGGTTGCTAATGGGTGATATAATAAGTAACACACACATGAAATAACATCATGTTGTGATAACAGACTGGCCTTATGGTCATGAGGTTAGAGACCATGACTGCAAAACCCGAGGTTGTGGGTTCAATTCCCACCCAGGACAAACATTTGTGTGATGACGATGTTTGTATTGTCGGGGTGTAAAAGAAATATCTATAAAAGTATCATATCGTATGTATATATGCATGTTTATCAGCTGTCTAGTTACCATAACAAAACATTTAATGGTCTAATTTGAAATCAGATAGCCATGTGTGGAATTGTCCCTAAATTATTATTATTATACAGTTACAATAGGTATATAGTCACCCTTGAACAGGTGTACTAACCATCACCAATTGGATATGAATATTCCAGTTTTGGTTGGTTATCAACCTCTTGATCTTTGTTGAGGTTATCTAAAAACTCCTGATAAACCGGGTCACTTTCGATAGTTCCACATTTAGGATCCTTCTTCTTCTTTTTCTTGGGAACCCTTTGGAATGGAGCGTACTCAACTATACCTACATACTCAAGCCCTGTAAAAGACAAACGTAACCTCATGTTTATTACATGAAATACTACAATAAAATAAATATAGAAAAGTATGTTTAACAATCAATAATTATCGATTTACCTTTTTCGTCTAAAAATACATATCCATCAAATTTATCTCGAAATAAATAGATATCATCTACGTTAACAAAATTTATGTATGCTCTAGAAAATATATTGTTGCCGAGCGATGTGTCAGGTTTAGCGAAATAAAAATGATCGTGTTCTGGAATTGGCGACACTTGTTCTAAAAATGCTTCCTCCGTCATGGTGGGTGGCAGACGTCGAAGGATTATCTGGAAAGGAAACGGTGTTAGCAACTGAAAGACCTAATTTCATTAAAAAGACCTTAATACCAATATGCACAACAAGTCATTACCTTTGTCAGAGGTCGATGTGTTTTCAATTTCTTGTCTTTGCTTTTATTAATGAATGTCTTGCTGCCCGAATCGGACTGTGAGTCCTTAGAATCTAGATCTTCAGTCATTTTCGAGATATTTAACGTTTTCCCATATCAGAATTTGTTCCGTTTTTGACGTTAGTTGTGCGTGTTTATAGCGTGTCAATTTGACATTGACAAATAAATAACGCATATGATAAAAGTATGCCAATTGTATCTTTGAAAAGCTATTTGCATATGCAAAATAATTAAGAAGACCTCGAAAGTAAAAGTACTAAATATATGTAATAATTTTGTTGATGGTTATAATGTAATAACCTAACTTTCCGGAAAAGGCAACATAATCCAAATTTCTTTTGCTATTCATTCAGTTGAAAAAAAAATCGGTTGACATTGTCGGTGTCACATTAAAATTATTGAGGTTAGAAAAATAAAGGAATTCGTAACTGTAATTGTAAAAGAATTTATAATTTATTTGAACTTGGAAACGTGGCGTCAAAGAATATGTTATAGTCAAGTTCATACAAAATATTATTTAAAAAAAATTATAATATACGTATTTCTTCATTTGATAATATACATCAACTATGTATAACTCTTTAAAAATATGTAGGAACTTACGAAAACCAATAAAATTTAATGTCTGTTTGTTTAATAATACGCCCAAACTTTGTAATACTGAGCAGAATGATAGTGTTGATGTTAATACAAATAAAATAAGCGGATTTGCCAAATCATATGAGAAGCAAACACAAATGCTAGAGAGTGAAACCGATCAAAACGAAACGTTTGCAGCCCTCCTCCGAAAATCTAAATTGGTTGATGTGAGTAATTACATAATAACATTAGCATCTTAATCACCTATAGTTCTGAGTTCCGTTGTACGTATTGAGCTCTTATTTATACACAAAGTCCCAAAAATAATCAGGTAAACTCTAAAGACAAAGTAAAGGATGCTTTACCTGTTAAGACTCATTTCATTAACATCCATTTAACAAATTAAGCATAAAACATTCACTTATTCACTCAAGTAGGTACTGCCACTAACTAGTCTACCATTTCAGCTACAACCCCCAACAAAATCTGATTCACACAGAAGTTTGGGTAGTTACTAATTCACTGTGTCTAGCTTGGGGCACGGTAGCTACTTCAAGCCGCTGTTAAATAACCTCTTCCCCTACTTCTACAGTAAGCTTATGTAACTACTGTTTTTGTTACAGTTGGGTGACCCGATGGGTAAAATTGTGGTTGGAAAAATATTTCATACAGTTCAGGATGATTTGTATATTGATTTTGGTTGGAAATTTCATTGTGTGTGTACAAGACCAACCACTAGGGGAGACGAGTATGTGAGAGGAACAAGAGTGAGGCTTCAAATCAAGGATCTGGAACTGTCCTCGCGGTTTCTCGGCTCCAGCACAGACTTGACACTATTAGAGGCTGATTGTAAATTGTTAGGCATTGTTTCAACACCGGTTCGCCCTACAATAAATGAAAATATCTAAAATAAGATTTTAAAAATGTAATATAGTTAATAGCAAATAAATTGATACCAAAAGATATCTTAATTAGATACTTTATTCTATTTGCCTTCTACTAACTACTTAGAACTTATTTAGTTAATAAGAATTAAATTAATCAGTGCTGGGGTACTTAGCTAAGTAAAATTACCTAAAATGTATCCAATATAAAATCTATTATACGATTTGTATACTGGAATAAATACTGTAGTCTAAAAAGTAATATAAAAACAAACAATATAAACAAATAGAGACTGTTTTATTGAAATAATTGTTTAAATACTGTAATTACAAAATCATTGAAATAGACCATTGATTATTGAAATATAAAGTATAGGATTGGATTGTATTGGATGGAATTCTCATACTGTATATTATCATAATGTATATGTGTGTACTATGACCACTCGATTAAGAATTCAGTGACTTTTCTATTCTGGGCACCCAAAGATTAACGTTCGACAACATGAGATAAGTAAAAAGACCAATTTCATTTAATTGACAGTATATTTGGACAGCAAAATACTTTTATGTAACACACCTACATTAAACACCTAGATATTTATTGTCTTAATTGGAGATAATCATAACATCAAAGTTTATAACCAGTACTGCAACATGAAATTTAGAAACTTCAAAGTTCAAGTAGTTATTTAATGTACATTTAGCTATTAAATATTACATGTAAAACGTCTAATCATTTTGTATGAGTTGAAATAAGATTTTATTTGGAATGTTAATATTAAATGTGTATTTCATGTAAATTGACATTCTTCACCTACATATTCAGTGGTAAGTTTGTGATCTCAACAGTTATTTATTTACAGCATATACCTAATGTATATGAATCCTTTTGTATGCCTCAACATTTTATTATAACTTAAACTCTTGTATTACATACTGAACATAAAATATATATATGCACGTAAACAACACTGAAATAAAAAAATATCACAGGGACCTCGTGCTACTACGAATGATTTAACGCGAATAAATAAGCGCGCGCATGTATACCTATGTGATTCTCAAAATATTTGAAAATGAGATTCTTACAATTGTTCTAAATAATATAGGCATGTACATTATATTAAACACAATAAGAATACAACGTTGCATATATGAAAAGTTTTTGTATAGAACTATTATTAATTTAGGATACACAGATAATTAATTAATATGATTAAGTAACCACAGATACCCTGAATATAATACATAGATTTATCGGTAGGTAAGGTACCCAATAGTTAAAACCCGATGGGAAGCTTAGTGTACGTAGCTTCGTTGATAAAGGAACTAAAGAACCTATTGTGAAATGTTTTACATGTTTTTATAATAAGTCTGCAAGTAGCGCGAACTCTGGCTAATTGCAACACATTGTTTTCGTAAGAAACTACCAGCAATATAAAAATAGCAACAAGAACACTGAAAAAGCTTCGCATGGTATATAATAGTGTCTTCCTATAATAACTATTTAACCCATAATATGCTTAAATGCGTACATACATAAGGTATACCCACATTTTTTAATTTTGTTATTTATATACCCTATTAATACGTATTGCAAATACTGGGTTTTAAACACAATAAATGGTCATACTATAAAAAATGTGGGTCTACTGAATTTTATCGCCATTGCGAGAGACAATTTCGTGTATGTCTGAATCTTTATCGACATTTTTCCCCTCCGGGTTCACATCGAGAATTTCGTCTACGGTTGAATTGGAAGGGTCTGGTTTCTTTTGGTCGATAGGATGGGCTTGTTCCCAATCTTTTAAGTACTGCACAACAGCTGTGTGGCCGAAAGTTTCCGCTTCGTTAAGAGGACGACTGCCCCACCGATCTCGTGGTTCATGAGGTACCGAACACTGGGCGAGGAGGAAGTCTACACAAGCAAGGTGACCCTCAGCTGCCGCCAAGTGCAAGGCCGTTCTGCCGTCGTAGTCCGCTAAAGTCATGTCCATTCCAGATAAGTGGTGTCTGAAATTTTAATCAACATGTGCTATATACTATGGGTAATATTTAAAGTTATTTGTACTAGTGCAAGCTTAATTAGATATTGACTGTAGCGAGAGAAGTCTACAATAGTAATGTATTATGATACTACTATGGGATCTTATATTAGCGAATAGAGATGAAGGCTAAAAGACAGGTTACTGCTTCGCATAAAAAGGCCTTAAAATATATTTCTGGTCTTAAAAAGTTCAGCGTATTTGGAAAAAATAATATCAATAAACATAGATTGCACAAGAAAATATCTCAACACCACCAATCAGGTACTCATCTCAAATTCCTACAACGCTTTAATTCACCGCAATATTGTTTTTCGATGATAATTTATATTATATAATCTATTGCATGTGTATATTAAACATCTGTACGTGTGTAAAAATCAGTGCTAAGATATTTTTACTTCAGTGAGCCAAAGCTATGAATTCTATTGTTATGATAGAATGCAATCATATTATTTAAAGTCAATTGATAATTCTTAGCTTTACTTGCTCAATGTTTTATTTATTCTGTAGTAGGAGGTTTCGTCGGCACAGCAAGTACTGGAGGATCAGACTCAGACTGAACGGATTCTGATTCTGACGAGTCGCTGATAAATATTAAAAAATAATTCAAATAACCAACTAAGTAACAATCTTAGCACTGTTGATTTAAATTAACGAGGTACTTCAACAATAGTTTACCTTCTCAATGCGCTAAGATCTCCACTGGCAGCAGAAAATAGAAGATTAACGATGCTGAGTCCGGTAGATTCAAATTTGTACCTGCGAGGATCTTTTTTGTGACTCGCATAACGAATGTTGTCGTATTTATGGAAATTGAACCTCTGTATTAATTCCTGTAAAGTTCATTAAATGGAGATTAAAAAGTATAAAGACCCTATAGTGACTATTTCAAATTGATGTCTTATGTATAGACAATTAACGTGAAAAACGTACGTCGCAAAATTGAAGACCTCTGCAACTATTACCAAGAGGATCCAATGGTGGAGACCAAGTACAGATTCCCATCACATTTGGCACAACTATTAACATGGCTCCAGACACGCCAGACTTAGCAGGAAGCCCGACTTTAAACGCGAACTGACCAGAATAATCGTACATTCCACAGCTATGCATTAAAGAAAGGACATTGCGGACAGAATCTGGTCTCAATACTTTTTCATCAGTAATAGGACAGATACCACCGTTCGCTAGTGTGGCAGCCATTATTGACATTATGTCACAATTTGCCTCCATTGAGCAGCACTGCAAAAGGCAAATTATAATTGTAATGAAGTGTGATTCGATATTTTAAAACAATGCTACTTCCAGATAAAAGCTTTATTACTTTACACACCTGAAAATAGAAATCCATGCATTCTCGAAGATTAGTTTTCTCTGGGTAGCATTTGTGCTCGCGCATGTAAAATCCGAGAGCATAATTACGGTCTGCAGCTTCACGCTCCGACAAAAATACAGCGTTGTTGAAACCCAACACTTCATTGCCAGCGAGCCGACTAAAGAACGACATGACGTAGTCGAATTTCTCAGCGAGTGTCATCTCTGGTTTGTCCAAACTTTTTAACAGTGAACATACCAAAATTGCCCCTGCGTTAATCATTGGATTGTGTGGCTTCACTGTGAACGAATTTGATTTATTTGAAGACTCAGTATTATTTACATTAGGTACTCTTGTAACCTTACGTTAAAATTACGTATTAAGGACTAAATTGTTGTACATACTGTTGTAATCTAAGACAAGTTCATTGAAATTGCGTCCGCTTGGCTCAGTGCCAACATATTTATGTACGACATCCGGGCCTAAAGTCTCGAGAGCCATGGCATAAGTCAATGGCTTGCTGCAGGACTGCAGAGTGAAGGGAACGTTCACGTCACCTGAAAGTGAATTATTTAGATATTGCACGCTTATCTTCGACCTTTGTTTTGCAGTATTCATAACAACTAATTTTTAATTACTATTTTATTTAGGCTTTTAGCCAACTTACAAACTTACCTATAGAAAATCTCTGACCATCAATTGTACATACACTAACTCCCCAATTTTCAGAGCTCGCCCTTGCCAGTTGAGGTATGTAGCTTGCTACTTTACCATCTGAGTTGCTCTTAGCAGACCAATACATCTCTTCTATATCCTTAATAAAATCTTGGAAATCCGGAATCACGAATTGGCTTCTAAAAGCCCTTGTTATCAAAACAATATTTGGAGCGATGACTTCCTTGAATGTCTTCCTGTCTAACTTAAGTGTTTCTGGAGAACCTCCTTCCACGTTAGATTCTTTGTGAACTTTGTACAAATTTTGCATAACTTCCTTCACGCGAGCATCATTTTTTCTTATTCCTGTTGTTCTTAAAGCCTGAAAATATATTGAAATACCTATTGAGTTACTTCATCTAAATAATCGGTAACATTCATTTATACCATTTACTAATACTTATTCCGTTTGCGGACCTGACGTGATGTAATCATAAACGAAAGCATTGTCGTTTTCAATATATGTTTATTCATTTACTTCTATATGCAGATACTTAAGTAGTACCTATTTATATAACAGAATACTTTAACAAATATTATACCTATTGTAATTCAAAACAGATTCATATAACAATCAGATACACTTACAGCTAAAAACTTTCCAACGGGAAGAAGCCCGGTATCTTCATTTTTGAACATATCAAATAAAACATCGTCGGCATTTTTGTGTGAACCTTCGCGAACCCTGGGAAATTTTATATAAAAATTACTATAATACAGCTAATGGCTTGTTGGATATAAAATCGTCTCGTGGAGATTGAAACTGGTCATGCATTAATGTGACTCGTTGATATGTTATTAAAAACTATATATAAACATAAATAGTTGATAGTCTCTAACTTGTTTATGTTAGTATAAGTACTCAACAAACGTGACCTGGGGATTTCTAGGCAGGGCTATGACAGGTATATCGTCGTGTTCTAATAATACAATGTAAATAATTTGTGTACACGGACTTGACGTGTCAGGCGGGTGTGTCTACGACGTAGAAGCTGGTCACACGCGCACTAAGTAGTCACCTGACGCAAATTTTTGGCATCGTTTCAACACAATGAACTAAATAATTCACTTTTTTAAAGAATACTTTGTACTTATAATATGATAAACATATACAAATAATACAAAAGTATTTGAGGTGTAATGTATTCTTTATTGCAGTCTTAGCTAATATAAAATACATCATAATAATTATCAAACAAATACCTACTTTTGTTCTACGGTTTCTGTTCAGAACTAGGTAATTTGGCAATGTTACTAAATACGAAAGCATAAAGTAAAGGTCATTAAAAGAAAGCATAAAACAACTGGAAAGGAAAAAAAGTAAAATCTCAATAATATTACAATGATGTCAGCACTACATTGAACATGGACCATGCAGTTACGGACTCTTTTACTCACGATATTGGATCGAGGTTGTGCACGAATGAGTAGTGCCTGCACCATGAAACGTGAACACACAATTTAATATTAGATGTGCAATATGATACATCTCGTATCACGTATCGCTATTGATATAGTTTATTTATGCACGTCGTCACTTGACCAACAATTGACATGGTATATTTATCGGTATCATTACCCACAATTAAATGTAAATTGAAATCGAAGGAATTGAAGAGCTTACATAACTGCATCATTTCCCCATTCTTATATGTAGCTATAGGTTTTGTAACCTACATTTGTGGAACTGCATTTTAAATGTCAAGGGTGAATTGGATGGTCCCGGCGCGGCGGCGCGGACCAACCCGGCGCCGGGTGCGGCGGTATCTATACGTGCATACTTTATACAAATCAATAGGAGTCGATCATGTTTCAATTTATTTTTAATAGATGTCTTCGTTCCGTGCATTGATTTTAAATGTCCGATATATGTACTTGTAGCTTAATTTTAGCCAATTGCGTCTGACTCTTTCCTAACGACCGCCACCGTAAAATAACAAGAGTTATAATGTACCGACAGTCCTATGTATGCTTACCTCATATCTATGGACTGAAAGGCATAGAAGTTTGGTGCAGAATTGCGCCATTTCTGAAACAATGATAAAGATTTCAATTTAAAATATTATAATACTTTCAAAATGACAACCTTTATACACCCATTACGATTAAGTATTAAATCAGCCCTTGAAAACCAATTATTAAACAGAATAAATAAAGAATTAAATTGCACCAGGTGTATTAATTCTACAAGTAACCTTTATCCCAAGGAAGCAACCACCATTGAACGAAAACACGGGCACTCCATGTTAACAGAATACATAACATACAAAAACATTCACGGAAGGACACTCACGTCTATTACATAGACGGGTCTCACTTGGCTGTACGGGCGATTACAGACGAAGGCCGGGGGTTGTTTCAGCACTGGCCTACCGGCAGCGGCTATACGGCGAAGTTGACGGCTGTTCATACCGGCGAGTGGCGACAGAAGACGATACCTATTCAACCGCTCTTCGCTTTTCGTATCCGACGCGCAGGCGCCAACTGCCGGCCCCTGCCCCTCGATTCTCGAGCCTCTACGTTTTATATATACATGTCTTATCTACACAAAATTATTTGCCTTCTCCGTGACGTGTCATTTACGTGAAAACCACATTTAGTAATATAATCAGTTTTCACAAGTATGAACTACGTAAAGATTATACAACGAAGGCGGTGGTGAGCTATATTTAGACGGCTTACTCTACTTTCAGTGAGATTTTAGGTTAAGGAACGAGAATATTTTTGTCAACTCATTATTTTTCTATAATTAAATAAATAAATTCATACAACTATATATCTATTGCACTAATGATATTTAAAAAATATGAATATTACTGAAAAGTATATTGTTATGCCATCCAAAATTCTCGCCTGTGGCAAAATGCCCAGATCACTGGCAGCGCGTGTCTGCTTTACCTACCTACATTGTAAGCTATTTTTTGCACAAATAGTCCTCATCTGAAACGGCAATATGTCTAGACATGTCTTTCATTAAATATTATCGTCATTCATTAACGTTAGCTAACCACAAATGCCTCTCTTTCAGTGAGTTAATTCGTAATCATTTGTATTAAACAACTACCTACTTATACAGTGTCTACAAATTTCTGAATAAAAAAAAATACAGACATCACAATTAGGTCAAGATCAGGTTACCACGTTCTAGATGTATTAAATATTCTTCTAACAATATTCATTTATTTATGCCGTCCTTTACATATATCGCGTCTGTCCCATATCCCAACAAGTAATGACGAGTACGTTGAGTTAGGATAATTTTATTTCAATTAAATATCCACCACGCTCTCAACAACCCACATACGATCAATAGTTTAATCATATGCACATTTCTGTGTTGGGGAAATAAAAATTTATCAGCTACATTTATCTCTGGCAGTTTATTGACTGTTTCTGATTCTTAATAAGCACGGTATCATTTATATGGCATATTTACTTTCATTCATTTACATGGTATCTATAAATTTATGTATATTGGTAGATAATAAGCATAATAAATGTGATTGCAGTTAGGGCTTCTTGAATATTTTAGGTGTCTCATACATAACATTTTGATTAATAAGGAGAGTTCATTATTGCTTTAATATATCCTTGAGAGGTTTCCTATGCGATATACATTTGACGCCACCTAGATTGATTGAATGTTGTACGCAATGTTGTCTGATATATTTGCGGCTATCAATCTATTATTAAGACATGCAGAGAACAATTTCGTGTAAAAGAGGCCCGACTTAGGTTACTTAGCGTCGCGGAAGGTGGAAAGAGAAGCTAGAATACGCTTTAACAAGCGATAACTGATAGAACATTCCATCAACCTCATATCATATAACATCATGAGAATACCCAGCGTTCGGTGTCAGTTTAACAAACATACAAAATCCAGTCCATTCCATCATGCGATTTCAGTCAAGAGATAGAGGAGTTCACAATGTCGGTACTAATTCAACGAGCCAGCCTATAGAACGCCTACCTAAACAAGCATACTATTCCTATTAACTGCGCGTCTTAACAATCGGATTAACCACATTGATCAAATACCTTATGTGTCAACCCTACAGCCTGCTTTATCCTGCTTAACGCTTACCAGGATATCGCCAAATATTACATCTACAACCTAATCTACTTTATCTATGCACATATTCGAAAATCTCTATTTACAAAACCTAGATACTATTTTATCGTCCATATAATCGTACATTAAACGAATAATACGGAAGTAATCGATGCGTATTTACAAATCCTAGGGATGTGCATTCGATGATCAATACTCATATTACTGTGAAGTATACTTATCTGATTAGATTAGAAATTCCAATATGTCTTGTTGATGATTCGTATTATAGTACGTAATTTCAAAGGCCAACATTTAACTCTTGTTTACGACACAATATAAAAAACGCAGGTGATACGTTCATAGAATTAGACTGCACTAATCGTCTACATTTCTTATTGCCGAGTGGTGCTAAGCGCTAATGACACTTTGGATAGAACCTCACTTAGGGGAGTCAAATTCAAATTCAAATTGTTTTATTCATCATAAGGTACATACATACACTTAATGAATGATGTTCTTATTCTTGCATTACATCTATTGTATCATTTTTGTTATATGTATTTTAATACTCAAAATAACCCTAATTACGTCAACTGCGTCATGGCCTCGATAGTTATTACATGTATTCATACCGCATACTTTTGTTATTTTATAATGAAAACACAAAGACGACTTAAGGAGGTAATTTTTTAACTTCATTTAAAGCTGTAAATAAACGGGGATATTTCTGTCTATTTAACACTTTGTAAGAGTACTTTTTCGCCGTAGGATTTTAATGTTGTTGTTTATATTGTTTTGTAAATTCGATTATTCAAAAAAACACTCATATTATTGTTATTTAAGATGGTCCTATATAAAATTTATTACATCCGCTTATATAATCGCCTTTCATGTTTATTACATTTTAATTATTTTTACGCATTGCAACAGTTCCATTTTCCAAAATGTGGTCGCTAATCAGATTTAATTCTAAGTAATAACATCATGTTTGTGTGACAGTGACACATTATGCGATTTATCTTTAGGTCTGATAAACAAATTTATTTATCAGAACGCATTGATTACGCGCAGTGACAAATCGACTATGAAAAAGGGAATTCTTTAAAAAATATGCAGTCAAACAATGACTACTTACTACACAACATATGTATGGTGCCATTTAATAATAACTACATATATACTTTATATCTGAATATACAAAACTGCGCTGTGTTTCATTATTCTTCTCTTCTTAAGCGACTTGTTTGACAATGATGATTTTTTTGTATATTCGAACTCGATAAATGACCCTCTTGTTGAAATCTCGATATTTAAATTTCTAGACCAGGCGTGCCACATCCTAGACAACAACTCAGTTACAGTCAGTCCAACGCAAGCCTCTTATGTAATGAAAATCAAGACCCATCGTAAAAAGTAAGTAGACCGAGATTCTAATACGGAACAATCAAAATGCATTAATGTATCGCTAGCAAATCACTTTGGTGAATACTGTCCTAAAATATTCTTCAAATGCTTTTGGTTTTCTATAATAATAGGTATTGTGGCAATGTGCAGTGACAACACAAGTTACCTTTTTAAGCACGTAGAGAGCAATTACAGATGATTTTTTTCCTTATAATATCCATTTTAATTTGTTAATAAATATTTGTAATATTTAATTCAAATTATTTAATGACTGGTATGTATGCCGTGGTCACGGTATTTATATATGAAGTGGCTTTTCGATATAACAATTTTTAATAGTAAAAGTACGAAAACAAGAATTAAATCAACGCGCGAACATTATAGATGCAGGATAATTCACGCTGTAAAGCAAACACATTAAATACCTCAAAATCATTATCGCATTCCATTATGAATTCCTCGTATCCACAGCTCTTCGTGCTGGATAGGAAACGCATAACCGTAAAGAGGCGGCTGGGTTCAGGACACGTGGCCAGCCGCGCACGAGCAAGTTGCCGGAAGATACACGCGACTCGTCCGCCGCAGCCGCGCACGCGCATTCGGTACTGAGCCATTCTTTGAGCCTATCGTTTATAAATATGCGATTCCCAAGTGCCAAGAGCAGTTGGGAATCATGCTACTTATATTTAGAGCATTCATATCTACATACCGACAATGTCTCATTACGAATGGTATGGAAATCACGTTACATTGTTGAGTAACATTTTTGTTACAAATTTTAGGTAAATACTTTGTTAACTACATTCCTTATTTTAAACATTAACCTAATCTTAACATTATTTTACTTCATTAAAAAGTTACTAAACGTTATGATTCTAAACCTGTTTCCTTAAGTTATATTATATGTATTTCTAGAAATATAAGTTCATTTATACTGTATATTAAAGGAAACGCCATTAAAACCATCGTAGTTCAGAATAAAATAAATAGTATGCAATACAAATATTTTGTGGAAAATTTTACAAAAATATATCGTTTTATATCTTAATGCAATAATGTCGTTGAATCAATAGAACGGCACATGTGAATTGCAGTTTTGATAATCTATACGGTTTCATCACGTAGTTAATGTTTCATAAATAAATAAATATCAAATAAGCAAAATAAAAACGTACTTGAGATGGTGAATAAATGCGATGCGGTAGGACATCCATCTAATATGTAAAATCGCCACAATATCACACACAATGTTATTATAAGCACATAGATTCACGAATGAGCCATAGGGAAATTATTTTCGTTCGTTTCTGTAACACACTTTTGGATACGATTCAAGTCATTCGCTCCGCGTTCTGTAATATTGTAAATACTAATTTAATTATACACGATGTTTTCCTGCCTATTTTGCAATAATAGCAACCCAAGCATTATGCCAATCAATGTACCAATGTACCTACACATAATGCCAATCAATGTACCAAATCCAGAGTATACATAATTTGTCAAACCAATTACCGCGTAATAATAATTACCTATAGTTTTTGAATAAAATATCTGAATATTTTGCATATTTTGTCACTTAGAAAATTTTGTAGCGATTGAAAAAATATAAATTGAGTGGTGCAATGTTGAGCAAGTGTGGTAAGCGAAACAGTATTATTATTTTGTTTCTCGGGGCCCTTTTTCGTGGTTCGGTCTAATTTGCATGTTCTTGTTGAAGAACAACGCTTATTGTGTTGATAGTCGGTGTTTTTTTTAAATTGCAGATAAATTTACAGTCTTCAATCGAGTACTAAACTTAAAAAAAACATCCTTGATATTTTCGAACGTCTAATGAAACTTCGTTAACATCTCAAAGGTTTTTTGGTAGCATTACTAATAGGTACCTCGTCGGTCGGGCGGTTGCTAGCGCGACTGCCGATCGGGAGGTCCTGGGTTCAAATCCCGGGTTGGGTACTGTTG